>CAJUYI010000355.1:39260-82843 GCA_910591695.1 Galerucella pusilla
TCCATTAAAAAAAATGTAAGTTTGTGCTGCTACGTGGTTTTGGAACACCCTGTAGAATCGAAAGTATTTTCAAAATGTGCTCTCAGTAACTGTATTAGCTCACACAAAACTATAAAGTTCTATCTATCACCACAACGATGTAATCCTCCGATGTCAGAAGATTGCCCCACCCTGTATAACGTCAGATGTATTACATAATTTTTGCTTAAAAGGAACTAAAGTTCCTACCGTGTGTCCCGCGACACGTTCTACTTTTTTCATGTGTTTTTCGAGGCGTTTTTAGTGGGTTTGGCAAGCTTTTCTTTATTTTTGTAATTTCCGTTATTTCCTAAACGTGTTAGTGTGGTAGTGTTTAAGATAATAGACAAAAATGACGAAAATTGAAGTAACCCTTTTTAACCTCATGGAATATATTGGAGTCAGAACCAGAACACTAAAAGAAGGTGAAGCGGTTTTTAAAGCGGGACATAATATTATGTGGCATAGAAGGCACAAATTCGAAAAACATTAAAAGTTTGTGCTGCAGACGTCTGGTCTAGCTTCCCAGCCTCATGAGATAAGAATTAATCTGAATTATGATGTTAAAGATTGGAAATACATTTGTGCGTGTAAGGCTGTAAGGCTGGAATGTCCGGCTCCTGCAAACAGATTATGAAACCTAAAAAACATAGGTTAGGCTCATCAGCTTCTAGTTATGAAAAAAAATAGCTGAACTAACCTCAATTAGGTATCTCCTTGTGTGATTTTTATCGTCTTCACGACTGTCTGTGCCAATCCGGGAGGAAAGACTTGAATATCTACACGAAACTACCAAAAATATACAAAAGAGTTTTACTGACCACTAGAATAGGATTGTAGCGTCTATTTAATAACCAGGGGGTCTATTCTCAAACAGTGACATTTTTTGTCGCATGCGAGATTTTACTTTTTTGTATACATCCTTGATTGACAAAAGTATAATCTCGCATGCGACAAAAAAATGACCCCCAGGAGGAATAATTTGAAAAGCCTTACCCACACCACTAAAAGTTACCAGATTAGTTACTGAAGGGTGTGTTCCGAAAAAGTATTCAACAGTCGTGTTCCAAATCTATTAAATATGCCTTGATAGATGAAGAAATCAGCCACACATAGTCAGAAGTCTATTTCTCGTCTGTCTAGTAGATTATTATTTAGATGTTAAGCAGACTGGTATTTTGTCACAAGTAAAACTTTGTTCTTTTTCATATAGATTAGAACAACCTTAGACTATTAATAGTCTAAGAGAACAACACTCTAATATAGCTGTTTTTATTTAGCAAATAACTGAATGCAATAAAAAGGAAGTCAATAAGTTAGTTTTTCAAATTATTTCATAATATTCACTATACTTTCATAAAACCAATTTTTTCATATATTTTTTTAACCTTCGATAGCTTATAACCTCCTAGACTTTTGACGATATCTTTCCAAATATGCAAAAATACAATGCCTATAATAAACAAATAGTACCTGCATTTATTCAAAGGATTGCACAGTTGAATTTAATTTGTTTCAAAGCTTGTAAAATTTTATTCAATATAGATAGCTCATTTTTGTTCCTCGAACAGCATTTCTAATTCACTTATCACGATTTTTCGAAAGTCTTTGTATTCCACTAATATTTGCTGCACTTTATTTTTTTCCTCTACCTCGGTACTCTTTTAATAGTTAATGAACCGTTGACTCTACTATTCCTATAAAGAAAATGATGAGCATTCAATACCATGTTAATATAAAAGTAATAATCTTACCAATTGCTTGAGAAATTGTAGATATAATATAATAGATATTTACGTAATTAGTTATGAAAAGAGCGATATTGTTCAACAAGCGTAATATTTGCCAAAACGAGCGTTAGCGAGTTCTGCAAATTACGCGTGTTGAACAATGTCGCTCTCTTCATAACGTGTTTACGTACAACGTTTTATCTAATTCCGCGCTTTCATAATATTGAATAAAATCTTCAATTACAATGATAATATTAAAGTGGAATCAAATGGTGTTAGAAGTATTGTTACTATGATGTATTCACCCAGAAAATTGACTTACTTTAAATAACTGTGTCCTGAATAATGTTTTCAATGTTTATAAATCTCAAGATACTATTGAATTGAAATAATGGGTTAATTGTCAGTTTAAATAACGAAATAATTGTCAGTTTTGACAGTACCAGCCTAATTAATAAATTATTCTTTGAAACTCATGTGGTATCTCTATATTGAAACATAAACAGTTACGTAAAGTTTTTACATAACTACTTTTCATAACTGATATATGAAGGTTATGAAAAATGTGACGTTACCTAACGTCAAGGAGTGACTTAAAGTGTCACATTTGATAGCGGAATTAGATAAAAGTATTTGATTTTTGACGGTCTTAAATGACCTATAAGTTCCCCATTTATATTGTTTTACCGGTCTAAGCGAGGAGCTAGTACTCGAAGTAGAAGGATCCATAAATGCAGATATTTAATACAAATGCTTACAGAAGTTTTTAAAGGAACAGTTTCAACGAAACTAAGTGAAAATAATAAAATAACAAGAGCGGATGCGATGACAAATTAAGTAGGTATATCTATCTGTCAGAAATGAAAACTATCAGCTGATATCAATATTAAAAAGTGTTGTGTGAAACTGGGCGGAATCTGATCAATCAGAGGTCTACAGAATTCTGGTTTTTGAATGAGGTATAAGTATATTAAATTTGTAACACTACAACTTTTACCACGTTTTTATTGTTTTGGAAGTGCACCTTATGGATGTGTGATTGTTTTTATCTCAGAAAAGCACTTTAAATAGGTATTTTATTTTACTACTTCGACTAAAATTTTAAATAGCACTTTCTATTGTTTATAAAACAACAAAATTAATTCCACTTTCTATAAAGATGTTCGCATTCTGGCTTTGTTGTTCACCTCTATTGAAGTTTGAAAGAAAATTAACAGAAGTCGCCAACTTCATAGTTTTCGGATCATACAGTATAGCCCGTAATAAATAGTACTGAAACTGAAACATAGGTGTCTCCATGTGCTCGCTGTCATATCCAAGTATACTAGTCAAGTATACCCTAAACAAATAATTAGTAGGGCCTAATTATTAAAAATGGTGTTGGGTTACTGGGTGTTCTAGAAAGTGAAATGATAAATAATAGTGAATTTGCTATTTCTAATTGTATGGATGATACTAAATACCATACAACGAATATTTTCAGTTCTTTCCAATGCTCAGAAATTAATTTATTTGTGAAAATTTCCTTCTATCATGGTCGTTCGAAAATGAAAATATTTTTAACGGGGGTTAATTTATATACAAAAATTTCTATTTACCATGGGCGTACGAAACAATTTTTTGAAAGGGTTCATATATCTGTAAAAATGTACTGATATTATCATGGGAAACCGATTACATTTTTATAGGGGGAAATTTGTTCGTAAAAATTTCCATCCAATTTTTAAAGAGGGTTTTGTTTGTATAAATATGTATCTACCATGGGTATAAGATAAAATTTATATAAAGGGTGTATTTAGTTGTTGAAATTTTATTCTATCATAGGCATCCGATGAAATGGGTGGATACAATTTTTGGAAGGGATTAAAAATGTTCTAAGGAGGTTGATTTATTAAAAAAAATTTGATTTTTCACAGGCATATGAACACAATTTAATATTTTATGTTAATTATTGTCTCTAGTGCGGCCCGTTATTACTACTGAAATTCACGAAACTTTTTTATTTTGTATGGTTTACAAACCATCAAATAGACCAATGTCCTTTGTATACCAAATATTTGTACTAATTTGCGATTGAATTAATTTGATTGATTGATAAATTGATAATGATAAATGACGTGGCAACAACGCATTATTTATATTTGAAATAAACACACACAGAACGTGATGTCTGCTTGATCATCTGCATTCTTCAGATTTTTTATAGCCGTAGAAAAGGGTATTGGTTGTATTAATTTCATTTTATTTTACTATGGCACGACTCAATAAATTCTCCTCTTTAAGTACACATATACAGGTATATAATGTTCCCGGTCTTTGTTCGAGGAAGATCCTTAAAAAAATCGAATAAATGGCGCCTAATATTCTTGATTTCTGGCGCCAATCAAAACGGTGCGTTGGTTCAACTCTGTAACAAATATACTCTTGAATTTTCGATAATTATTTCTTTCACTGTTGCAGCGGCGGAGATTAAAAAAAATTTCAAAAGCACTATTTTCCAGTCTTTCATAGAACCTTTAGGCTGTATAGTTTTGCCTGTTTGACTAAATAGAGTCTTCAAATCCTCCATTTAAATCCAAATTAATGGCAAAAAAAATATCTAGTGAGGCTGTTGGTTGGGTTGTTGGTACATTAGAAAAAAAGCGTTCGTAGAAACAATTTGGTAGTTGGTAATATAAAAATACTTTGTCCAAAGAATGAAATTTGCAGTTTCGGATCAGTTGCCAACTATCAGAATTTTTAGTAGTGGTGCCCATAGATAATAATAACACTCCTGCATCGCCTTCTACTTTTTTTAGTATTTAGTCCAGAACAAAGTGATGAGGGCAAATTCTCCAATTTTTTCGCCCTATTAAATCCAAAAAGATGGTTTCCACTTCTTTTCAGCCAAACCGAATGTTGTTCTTCATGGCTGGGAAGTTTAAAGCTGTATAAAAGAAACTACTTTAATATTTTGTCACTTTTTAGTTAATTAAACATGTTTTATATTATAAAAATAAAACTTACTTTGTGCACCTCACGCTACAGCCCTTATATAACTATGCATTTTGTTGCCATTGTCTATTGATATAAAAAAGTCCACATTAAACTAAACTAACTTAACACATCCTGTCGACCTTAACAAAATATTATATATGTACTTATGTACAATAACGAAGAACAATAATTTGGAAAATTATGTAAGCACTACTAACCGACAAAATCGTCTTTAAACATTTGTTGTTAGGTTAGGTTAAACAGTGGATTGTGGGTGGTGGTCAGTGGAAGTATCTTTCAACGGCGTTACAGTTTTCTTCATGTTCTCATTAAATCCGCAATTTTAGTATATTTTCCGACACCCTAGGTGGCAGTACCCTCGCTCGTTCAGAGATTCCCTACCCTGGTGGTGCCCACGAGACGAGACTATGGAAAGCCTCGTCTTGTCTCGCAAGAAAACTGGTCTCGAGTCTCGTCTCGCAAAATGTTCGTGCTTTCTATCTAAATGAAATACACGAGTAAACTCAGTTCTAATTTTTAATTCAATGAACAAAAACCTAATAATCTAACTCTTTATCTCGCGTAGTAGCATTAAAAGTTTCTAATTTATGCCGGGGATACAAAATTAAGACTACGGTATAGGTATTAGTTTTTTTGGTAGTGTCTTAAATAAAGGGCATCCTGAAAACCCATTATAAGCAATTCACCCACTTGAATTTTACTACATAGTTTGCCAATTAACAGATTGAATAATACAAAAAAACATTGGCAACGTACCATAATATGTTTCCCCTACTTATTGTTTTTGAAATTTTAAAGTCCATCAATAATTGGGTATTAGATTAAAATTGGAGTGGCTCTTTGTCCTATCCCACTGCGAACTTTGCAGATCTATTGTGGTCAGTTATCTTTTTACTTTCAAATTGAAAACTGTCACGTCCTAAATCCATCGAATATAAGGTCCAATTGACACTTTTAATTAAAAATTTAATAATGTTGTAGTTATGTCTTTATTCCATTGGAGGTATCTATGATATAATATTGTGCTCTACTATTCCTTTAAAATTCAAATTATATATTATTTCTTTTGATATGAATACCACGACACTGGTAAAGAGCCATGCGATATTGAGTCCTGTCGTTATGAATGATTGTAATTGCGACCTTTGTTTTTTTTTTCTTGGATATAACTGAATATTAAAGAGAAATGATGGCAACTCTGTGGAATTTTAGTAGGTAGAAACCTATAAAACAGTGGCTACTTTTAAAATAGGAGTTGTGTAATTAAATACGTTTTCAGTTTTGTTTTGGTAGCCAGTTTAATCGTGGTTTAAGGCAGTGCGTTCATTGAAAATATTTATTCCCTTGATGATGCTGCAGTTGAACGGTTTCAATCTTTTTTAGGGAACATCAAATTCCTTGTGAAAACTCACATATCAGACTCTTCACCATTGTAGTTTCAAAGGAAATGCGAGAAGAAAATTTACATCGTGGAATTGGTCTCAGAAGAAAGAAGTTATCTTTAAAATTTATGAAAATCTTGTATACAGAATAAAAAAATGGTAGCGCCAAAAATTCCAGACAAACAATAACGTAAAGATGGGAGGCGTGAAATGGAGAGGACTATAATCAAAAGCGCTCCTATCGTGCGGGTTCAAAGGTCACTAACCATATGTATCAAACCAGAAGACACAGAGGTTACCAAAATGTGAGATTACAAATAATATACCCGGAGAAAATAATTATGGTTGATGTTTCCTGCACACTGGTTGACGAATTTCCACTTTTTCACTCGCTCTTTCATTCATTCTCATATTAGATGAAGTACCATTTTGGAACTTCAGCTCTTTACGTCAGGTTAGGTTTGAGCGATCGGGGGTCGCGATGCAAAAGATCTGACCGTTACGTTACGTTATGTTACGTTGCTTCGTTATGTGCCTTACTTGCGTGCGTGTGCTCTCTCCTGAGTCTCTCTCCCGTTTACGGAGCAGCGATTCATAGGCTTCGGCCGGGAATCGAACCCGGGCCGCCCGCGTGGAAGGCGAGCATTCTACCACTGAACTACCGATGCTACATTAAAATTCTTTGCAGAGCTGGTATTCGCAGTGCTGGTGATCTACTTGAATTTGTTCCGATAAATTTTTACCATTATTTCCATAATTTTTTTTGCGCGATTGATCTTTTTTGTTTATTCACATCATCGGTTGTCAGGACGGTAGGTTGTGTTTCCTGGTTTCTAAGTTTAACACGTCGGTAAGTGATTTACTTACCGTTCAGACGTCGAAAAGTAATAAATAGCATAAAAACAATTTCACCAAAATGCAAAATATATTTTAAACTGATCGAGAAGTATGAATGTCACTTTTGACATTCCGTTCATTTCGAAGAAATTTGAATTATTTTATTTATTTCAATACAATCGCGCAAAAAATGGTGTAAGCATTCGAACGTTAAGGGTAATTACAACGTTTGCATGTACCTAACTAGATTCCTCTCGTAAAATTGGACAAAATGATATGGGGATTAAGGAGTCTAGCACATTTACTTTTTGAAATACAGGGATTTGAAATTTTGAAAACTTGAATGTTTTAATTCGATAACTTTAAAATGGATGGATAAATTGATTTGACATTTGGCAGCTTGTTTTTAAATGTAAAAGGGCATATTGTGATAGAAATAGTAGTTTGTGCAACTAGTGTGGATATGATGGCCATATCGCACGAGGACGAAGTTTGAGCACGACGCCGTAGGTGGAGTGCTCAATCGAGTCGAACAGCATATTTTTTCTACGACCCACTTAAGAAAAAATCTAGAAAATAAAAATTTTTATAAACTGTAATATAACTTTAAATAAAAAATTTAACAATTCAATTTTATGTTTCCACTAATTTTTTTGTGAGAGTCTGGTTTGCTTACTACTCGACCACCGAGGAGCAAATTGTTTATCTATAACGTCAGAGGTATTACATAATTTTATAAAATCTGAGGTCCCCTTAAATACCCATTTTATTCTGTTTTAAGTATTTGTAGTTAATTTGTACGGATTATTTCATATAATATTTTGGCATTCTCGCAGCTCGTGCGCAAAAGTATAACTTCACGCACTTGTATCATAAATAATAACCATTGTGCCAATCAACTTAATGATAAGATTTTCATTTTTATTTATAGTTAATACTAGGTACTGTATATTTTTGTTAAATTAAGTTTCATCCAGAGTAAAATAAATTCTCATATTAATATGTGTATTTATTTATTGATTCAAAAAATTTTTGCTTAAAAGGAAGTAAAATTCCTACCGTGTGTCCCGCGACACGTTCTACCTTTTTTTTTTTGCTTGATGATGCAAAATACCGGGAAATTGCCACTTTGTCACTATGAATTGTGAAAGTGACCAAACTGACATTTAAATAAAGACTTGGCTGGTGAAAGAATTTTAGAATCGCTGAAAACTAAATACATATCATTTTTTCTCCCGTCAAAATTGCATAAGTCTGTCCAATTCATCATACGGATTTTATTTGGAAGTTATGATTAAACGCAATAAAAGAAAACAAAAACTATGACTATGTCTTTGTTGAATCGTATGACCCGCATGATAAGATTGCATTTGACTAGGTATATACACGGATCCAGTGTACACCCAGGACCTAGAGACTGGCCTGTTATTTGTGCTGATTGCCTAGGAAAATACACAGGATGACACGAACCATCGAACAAAAAGAGGACGAGGAAGGCATCGAGATCAAGAAGGCAGCCATGCTCTAGTAACAGCAGATTGTCGATCAAATGACAAGACTATTAATTTAGCTCATTGTCCAAAAGTCACCAGGTAGAGGTGAAAAGTTCAATAAAACAAAGGGATTTACCCTAACGAAGGCCCAATAGATATCGAAAATAAATAAGTATATAATTCTAACGCATCACAAAATTTTTAAATTTTTTTCAAATATTCCGTTCAACTAAGAAAAAAACAACTACTTCCCGTGCTATATTGGTCCCTACGGATACTGTATCACACTTCTTTGTCAAACGGGGTCGGTATGATCTACAAGATTTAACCAACCATTCTGGTTTGCAATTAGAACATGCAAAATTCGAATTTTGGTTGCGGTTGAAAGTGAAGATGTCGCTATTGTCACAACTTTTAACATTTTCGTTACTGGAATGTATGTACTGATTGTGATTTTAGTGTCTTATTCTGTCCGGGATTAGGCTCTTATAGCTCTCGGACGGAGTACATACCTTGTACTGATGAGGCGCAAATGGTCTGCAAGTTATGTTGTTTCATAGGTGAAAATCTAGCCGAAAATTTAGTAGTAGCATTCATACTGAGTAGCTTACCAAAAAAGTCCAGCACGATTGTGATGGCATTAGAATCAAGGCCCAAAAAAATACTTGACAATAAAACTTGTCAAAGAAAAATTAATTCAAGAAAGTAAGAGGTGAAATGAAACAAAACGAGAACAGAACCAACAGCTATGGAAATAAAAAGTAAGTTTCACAAAACAAACAAATCTTGCTATTTCTGCAAAAGAATAGGGCATATTCAAGATAAATATTGTTTCTTATAGAACCAAAACCGAACAGATAAAATATCCAACACATAGAGCAAAGAAAATAGTCAACAACAATGATAAAGATCTTGAAGAGAAACCTGGAGATGAATATGAAGAAGATGCTTGAAATGTAAGCAGATGCTGATTGGGCTGGTAAAAACAGAGACAGAAACTCGACGAATGGATTCATAATAAAAAAGTTTGGGAGTCATATTTCATGAAGCAGCATGGAGTGAGGCTTGTCAAGAACTTCAATGGATCAGACAATTGAAGATATTAAAAATGTAACAGTACCTTTTTAAAGATAACCAAAATACTTTAAAATTGTTGAATCAAGAAAGTATAACCAATTGTTCGGAACATATTGATGTGAAATTTCTAATATAAGAGTGTTGAAAATGTGTGGAGAAATTGAAATCGAATATTGTTCGACAGAAGAAATGCAACCAGATATCATTAGCAAACATTTGGGAGCTAAAAACTGGAGTACCTGCGAGAGAGAATTAATTTGAAGATTGTGGATATTTAGATCGAGAAGAGTGTTGGAATTAACTGAATATTACATTTATTTTGTTTACTGTTATGTATTATTTTTCAATTATGACATGTATTACTAGTTGTCAAAAATGTATTAACAAAAACTGTTACAAGCTAAAAATCAAAGTTTACTCCATCCTTTGAAAATTACGATAAAACCACAACTTCTGACATTTTTTATAATTACGGAATGAAAAACAAATTCCTAAATTTAAAGAAATGACAAACTATAGTGTAGATCTCGGTGGTCGCCGTATCATTAAAAAAACGATCCTTCTTTTTCTCCCATTGAATGGACAAAGTTGGGGTACACAACATATATACATATAAACATAATTTTAAGTTATGACACAGTTGTAGTTATAACCGAAGGTTTTTTTTTGGAATGTAGCCTGGCGTCTGTGTAACTCGTTACGACATGCGCCACCACGCTATCTTACCTTTAATCAGAAAACTTTACCTGTATGATTATAATAAAATACGGTATGGTTCGTATATTTATTCCTCTAAGATCTGGGACTGCATATAATTCATCCAATATATTTGTTTTTCAGACTGGAACTTTTTCGTCTGGTTTTCTGTATTAATTTATTGTTGTCGTTAATATTAGAAAAAGTATCTAATTAGCTATACTAATTTTTTTTTCCTAACATACAGAATGTCCCAAGAGTTTGAAATTATTGTGAAATAGTTCCCAAAACTTTGAACTTCGGAGAGGTCCGATCGGGGTAATTTTTTTGTTCATTGAGACGTGAGATTCTAAGTTGATCAAAATCTTGATGCCATTCGACCTCCCCTGCTCCCCAAAATTCACCCCAATCGGGGGGGAATTCTCGGCGTTTTTCAACAAGGCACATACTTCATAAAACTGCCATCCAAAGCAAACCAAATGTTACACTAGTGGATTTTGATTCTATTTTTTGGGTCAGATAAAAGGGCGTCTGGGGTACAAAATATGAGAAAAGTATCGTCTCTCGCAAACCAAAATATTGTGTGTATCACTACATTTATTGTCAGCTTCACTATCAGCATTTTGTTAATGTACTGTAACTTTTTCTATTTTACTCAGATTTAGCTCCAGATCCATAGGTACTTATAATTGTAAAATATTCTGAAAATGTTTGCTTTTTATTATCGAAACAAGTCGCTTATCCCTGTTAGATTTTTTAAGGACAAATAAATTCTGAGCTTCGACCGATAGATCAGTTCATATCTAAAATCGACATCTTTTATAGTGGAGAATCGAATAGTATTCCGCCTTGAAGTCTTCTCCTTGAACGTTAAACAAAGTTGCAAATATAAACAAAAAATTTTTATCGATCTTTTCACTGATATTATAAATCTTTGTTTTGTGATGTCTAAGAGCACAAAAAAAAATTAGAGAAATTGTTGAAGCTACAAATAAATGTGTAGCTACCATCCATAGATGTTCACTTATTTTGAAATACGATTGAAATGTGGTGGAAAAATGAAAAGAAAAGAAGGGAGGGAGAATAATAATTAATTATAGTTAGTACACTTTTGAGCTGCAGTAATAATTCAATCACAGGCTTTATTCAACAAGGACAATGAGCTCAAACTAGACGATAGTAAATTTTATTTCTATTTTTGGTAATGAGAATCATCTTGAACATTAACCTACGAAATTCAGACATGGAGCATTGGGAATACTATATAACTTAGGATGTTTGTGGTACAAAGACAACTACCACGTGACAGTTGACAGTTTTGACATATGCCAGTCGACAGCTACGACACATGACAGTTCAAACTTTTCATAGAAATATGACAGCTGACGGACGCTATCCTAAAATAAACGTGGAACATACAAAATTACAAGATATAAATAGAACTTTTATGAAACTATTATAGGTGTACAGGAATTGTTCTTGTTTTCATTTGCTTAACCTATTTGTATTCAATACCTATGAATTAATTTTACTTTTTCTCAAGTCCAAACTGTACATACATTTTTCTGAAGGGTTTATATAAGTCCCATAAATTGTTCCATTCGAATGAACGATAGAGTTATAATCCTTAATAAAAACAAATAATAAAATATATAAGAAAAAAGAAGAAGAGCTAAAACCAACAAACAAAATGACGTAAATTGGTAAGTGTATAATAAATAGGAGATATTTCAGCCGAAAATTAGGTCCTCGATCTTTATTGCCTGCCAACAGACCAAATAAAAAACTGATATAAGTTCGAGAGAGAAACGCATTGTCCAGACGCGGTACCCGCTGTGAAGAGATGTTCTCCCAGAAGGGGGTGCAAGAGGGCCCCAAACAGATATGATTCACTACTACCAACAAAATAATATTGTACGAAGCACTGAACAACGGATGAAGTATGGATTTGGAAAGTTTCATCTTAATGGGGAAATGTCTTTTATTAGTTATTTTTGAAATAATTAATGTGTTTGTGTTGGAACTGGTTTTTTTTGCAATTGAATTTTTTTGTCTAGGCTTAAAAAGTAGACTACTGGAAATTTAAAAATAGCTCCACTGATTTTTCCAATACTAACGTCTCCTCTACTGGTTTTTTCAATACGATACGTCAATACGTCTCAATTTTTCGAGTTTATTCGCAGTCAAACTATTTTTGTCATCACTCATCATTGTTGTACTTAAATCTAAAGGTCAAGAACTGCCTGAACGCCAAAATCGGACAGTTTGCGATGTCTATTAAGTAAACGTACAAAATGAGTATGGTTGAAATAATACCCTTCTTGGTGTGCGTCATCGATTGTTAATGTCCTTCTAACACATAACGCATGAAGAAATGGAAAAAACGGCAGGTCTGTGATTAATCCTTACCAAAATATCACCATAATAAACAGTTCAAATGTATTACAAACGTTAACCCCAATCTTTGACTTACAAAAATTTGATTGGTTGATGTTTAGATTACGCGCAAGCTCAACCTATCAATCAAGAGTTTAAAATACTATGAAGGCGTTACTTTCTACTGTCACACTGACAGTTGTCGGCAGGTCTGTACTTTGTTGTTTACGGTCAATGATTATTTATGAAAAGTGAATATTAATCCCATTGTTTTATTTTTTTAAGTAATACAATAGTATATTATTAAACGAGCAATTTATGATAGCCATTTGCGTCACGAGCCGCAGGCGGGGGGGCGCAAGTCACCCAAGTGAATTATGGCCATAAATTGCGAGTAGAATACTATACTTTGTCCACGACACTTAATTTATATATTAATAAATAAAAGTCAGTAGCGATTTCGCATATTACTAACCTCAAAATGTTGTGGCATCTACTTCAAATAATTTGACATATATAGAGATGGGCGATACTGTAGAAAGTATCAATACAACGTACCGTTATAAATATATTGTTTTAAAATACTTAATATTAAAAAATATCGTTATGAAAAGTATCAATACTAAAAATTACAATATTTTATAGATACGATATATGTCAGAAACAAATTTCCTGAACAAAATACACAGATTTAATAGTTTATTTCATATTGTACCCCCATCTCTAGTCGTGAATTATGAACCATAATTCACGACAGTTGATATATGGGTACCATATACCTTTAGTTAGGAGGTAAAATATTGACTTATTATTAGGTGGTCGTGGACAAAATATATTTTGGAAGTTCTGAAGTATTTTCAGTTAGAAAAAGAAATTATTAATTGCATAGCCTTTTCGTATTTGGCTGAATACGATCCTGATGATTTAATTTATCAAATTTAAGGTTAGCTATATGTCAAAATAGCAAATAAAATAAACGACATACTGAAAACCCGGATATACGTCACAATCGATGACGCACACCAACCATATTAAGTAGAAGGCTAGCTTGTGACTAC
Source organism: Galerucella pusilla (assembly GCA_910591695.1). NCBI lineage: Eukaryota > Metazoa > Arthropoda > Insecta > Coleoptera > Chrysomelidae > Galerucella > Galerucella pusilla. The sequence goes on from CAJUYI010000355.1 coordinate 52,925, forward strand.
CAAAGTTGATAGTTACAATACATACAGTGTTGCTGAAAAGTCTCACACCAAGGGATTATTTTTGAAATGGATATAGGGAAGTTATGAAATTCTAGAACGATGAATGAGCCGTTATCCTGGATATTTTAGAACGAACGTCAAATGTTTTGACGTTAGCGTTTAGCATACGGTCCCCCTAGGTCACTCGATCTAGGCTTCCAGTCCACAAACTTCAAGATGTTGGCCTTACGCTAAGCTCTGACTTCAAGAATATTAAACATTTGTTTTAAAATATGTAGAATACATTCTCATTCATCGTCTAAGAATTTTATAACTTTTCTTCCTTCCTTCCGTTCTAAAGATAATCCCTTAGTGCGAGACTGCATTGAGTTGGAATATAAAATATAAGTGACATCTAATAAGAGTTTTGATCCACGACCTTTGCCTTATACAGCTACAACCTTTATGTTGTTCATAAAATATAAATCTACAATGACCCAATTCTGTCTAGTATTTTTACGTATGTGTCGTACCTACCTTGTGTTCCATGTATTGCCAGAAAGACTTCTCAATTTCATTTTGCGCATGTTACCTTTTACTTTTTTTGGGAGTTTAGTTCTTTATGTCAGGTTATGTTTGAGCGACCAGGACTCGCGACGTAAAAGATCTGACCGTTACGTTGCGCTACGTTATGTTACGTTGCTTCGTTATGTGCCTTGCTTGCGTGCGTGTGCTCTCTCCTGAGTCTCTCTCTCGTTTACGAAGCAGCGATTCGAACCCGGGCCGCCCGCGTGGAAGGCGAGTATTCTACCACTGAACCACCGATGCTATATTAAAATTCTATGCAAAGCTGGTATTCGCAGTGCTGGTGATCTACTTGAATTTGTTCGGATACATTTTTACTATTATTTCCATAATTTTTTTTGTGCGATTAATCTTTTATGTTTATTTACCAGCATCGGTTGTGAGGTCGGTAGGTCGTGTTAACTGGTTTCTAAGTTTAACACGTCGGTAAGTGATTTACTTACCGTCCAGACGTCGAAAAGTGATAAATAAAATAAATAAATAAAAACAATGTCACCAAAATGCAAAATAGCATCTCGAACGTTAAGGGTAATTACAACGTTTGCATGTAGATTCCTCTCGTAAAATTGGACAAAATGATATGAGGATGAAGGGGTCCAGCACATTTACTTTTCGAAATACAGGGTGTTGAAATTTTGAAAACTTGAATGTTTTAATTCGATAACTTTAAAATGGATTTTTTTTTCAATTTGGGAGCCGTTCAGATGCCGGGAGCACTGCAGCCTATTGGCTTATTGTACTCTGCTCCCATATTTAGTCCACCCATCCAGTTATCCCCGTACCTTCGAGTAGACGGTATAGGTCCATTGGATGTGTGCCATATACTTCAGGTGGCACATTGGCCTCTCCGAAGATTGCCCGTCTCCTCGAGTGCAGTGCCTCACAGTCAGACAAGATATGGGTCACGGTCTCGTTCTCCATGCCACATAGTCTGCAGCTGAGGTCCCCGTTATATAACCCTATTTTATGCAGGTGATCTTTTAACGGGGTATGACCTGTTAGATAACCTGCAATAATTCTTAGCTTATTCCTGCTGATATTCAGTAGTTCTTTGGCCCGCTTTGCACATGTGTCACCTATGAAGGTTTTGCTGTGTACCTGTTTCGGAGTGTTCCTCCAATGAAGTCTATGTTGGCTTTGTACCCATTTTTGTATTTGCGCTCGGACTACCTTTTTTGTGGTCCCAAGAGCTGGTTCTGGTCCAACATATGCTGTTGATTAACCTCTTTTTGCGAGTTCATCAGCTTGTTCATTTCCAGAAATACCATTATGTCCCGGCACCCACACCAATCTTACTTTAATGTGTTCTGCCAGTTCATTTAGTTCTTTCTGACATTCTTCTACTAGTCTGGATGTTACCTTGCGGCTATTTAAAGCCGCAAGGGCTGCCTGGCTATCAGTTAGTATGTTTATCCTATGAGTGTCAGTCCTATATTTGTTAATTCTGACACATTCTAGGATGGCATAGATCTCTGCCTGAAATACAGAGGTATGTTTGCCTAGTGAGAAAGAGCCTTTTGTGTTTCTCTTTTCACTGTACACTCCTACTCCTGTTCCTTCCCCTGTCTGTGATCCATCTGTGTACCAGGTCTCTCCTCGGGGAAATTTCAGTCTGCTTGGGTCTTCCCAGTCCTTTCTGTGAGGTATTTCTACCTCATATTTAGGGCTTGGGAGAAGTTTAGTGGCCATATAGTCTGTTTTCAGATCTAAAATGGCTTCACTTATGATGTCTTTAACAGATGTGTGTCCTGATCTAACTATTTTGTTGCTCAGATTATCTTGCTGCCTAAATAGTCCCATCCTTGCTTCCCCCATTATCACGAGGTGTAGTGGAGGAAGGTCGAATAAGGCTTCTAGTGCTGCCGTTGGCGTGCTTCTCATGCATCCTGCAATGCTGAGACATGCAAGTCTTTGCACCTTGCCTAGTCTCGTCATTGCATTCTTTTGTGTCGTCTCTGTTCACCAGACCAAAGACGCATATGTTATTATGGGCTTAACCACTACACTGTATATCCAGTGTATCATTCGCGGATTCAACCCCCATGTTTTCCCACAAGTTCGTCTTGCCATCATTAGTGTGGTTTCCGATCTTGCTGCAACTTTTTCCATTTGTTTGGTCCATGTTAATCTCGAGTCAATAATCACCCCGCGATATTTAACATCCATAACCATTGGAATTTCCGTACCTTGAAGGTATAGTGGTCCCAAACCTGCCAAGTTCCTTCTTTTGGTGTAGGGTACTAAGTTTAATTTGGTGGGACTTATATTTAAACCCACCTCTGTCGTCCATTTCGTTACTATGTTCAGAGCCTGTTGCATGCGCTCTCTGACCGTAGTACTGAATTTGCCTTGTGATATGATGACTAGATCGTCCGCATATCCTAAGACAGTATGGTGTTCCTTTTTGAGTCTCCTTATCAGTCCGTCCATTACAAGGTTCCATATTAGAGGAGACAGTACTCCTCCTTGAGGACATCCCCTTGAAACTCGGGCTGACAATGTTGTGCCCATCAAGGTTGAGAATATCGTTCGGTCTTTCAGCATGCAGTCTATCCATCTGCAGCTTGTTTCGTCAATTTGCTTTTGACGAATTGCCCTAGTGATTACTTTGTGGGAGGTGTTGTCAAATGCACCCTCTATATCAAGGAAGGCTGCTAATGATACTTCCTTATTTTCGAGAGCGTACTCTATTCCTTGTACTAGGTGATGGAGTGCTGTCTCTGTGGATACTCCTGGTCTGTATGCATATTGATCCAGGTCGATCGGTCTTTCTACCAACGATCCTCCTCTAATGTGCATGTCCACCAGTTTTTCCAATGTCTTCAGTACAAATGACATCAGACTTATGGGTCTCGGGGATTTCGCTTTATTGTCACCTGTTTTACCAGGTTTAGGAATAAAGACCACCCTAACATTTCTCCAGACCTTTGGTATGTACCCTAGTCCCATACTTGCTCTAAGGATCGTACACAGTCTGCTGAGTATAATGCCGTCTGCCTTTTGCAGCATAATTGGATAGATCCCGTCCGGTCCCGGTGATTTATATGGCTCAAATGAGTTAATTGCCCATTTTATTTTGCTTTGATTAACCACTTCCCTAGATACTTTCCAACTTTCCTCGTTACTCCGATTTGGAGTCCTCGAGACCATTTGTTGTTCCGTATCTAATGGTTCATCACTTATTTTGCATTCTGGAAAATGTACTTCGAGAAGTTCTATCAGAGTTTCCTTCCCGCTTTGTGTATTCCCATCTCTTGTCTCTAATGAGTTAATTGTCCTTTGAGGATCTTTGGAGAGTATCTTTTGGAGTCTAGCACATTCAGAAGTCTGTTCTACCTCTTCACAGTGTTTCCTCCATGAGTCTCTTTTAGCGATTCTCAGAGCCTTGTTGTATGACGTCAGAGTTTTCCTATATACGGTCCACTCTCCGTCTTTACTTGCCCTATTGAAGAGCTTTCGTACTTCCGCCCTTGAAACTTCAAGGTCGTTATTCCACCAGGGCACATTCCTGTTGGTTCTCCTTGTAGTTTCGGGGCAGTTGCGATTGAAGGTAGACACGATAGCTTCTTGGAATTGTTCCGCAGCTAGGTCTAGATCCACGCTGTTTCTTACCGTCTCTCTCACCCTTTGGATTTCAAGGCCTAGGTCCGCCTCCCAGTTAGCTTTCCTTGGGTTCCGGTAAGTTTCAGTTTCAGTGCTAAAACCTGTTAATGTGTAGCTTATGTGTCTGTGGTCCGAACAACTCACCTCATCAGTCACATGCCATTTTTTAACAAAACTAGCTATAAAAGTAGTTGCAATTGTTATATCTAGAACCTCCTTTCTATTTATTGTTACAAAGGTAGGTTTGTTTCCCACATTTAATATGTCCAGATTATTTTCCATAATAAATTGTAGTAAAGACTCACCTCTTTGGTTGGTGTTTGTGCTTCCCCAGGTTGTGTGATGTGCATTCACATCTCCCCCAATGATCAGATGCATTCCTTTGCCCCGACATCCTCTCACTAGTTCCTCCACTTCCCTGGATGGTGGTTGTTCAGAAGCATCTCCTGGTAGGTAGACCGATCCGAGAATAATCTCCCTCGGTCCCCCATCAGAGATGAATCTTACTTTGACCGTGGTCAGGTCTCTGAAACAGAAATGATTTAAAGGCAGTATCTTTATATTATTTCTTACTATTATACAAGTTCTAGGTACTTGGGAGGACCTATCGTAAATCAATTCCCCTCCTATCCCTGATAAACCCATAATTTTTCCCTTGTTCACCCAAGGTTCTTGTATGAGGGCCACATCGAATCCCCCCATTACTTTCGTAAGGACTGCAGATGCAGCCTTACTGTGCTGGAGGTTCGCTTGTATTATTCGTACCCCCGCCATCTGGTCCTCTTAAAACTCGGAAGACCACCCTTCCGAGACCGTAGTATGCTCGGAAGCCCATCGTCTCCAGAGTCTTAAAAGAAGCCTCATCAATGGAGAAGGTCAGCGTTTGCCCCTTTCCATCGTCTTTTCTTCCTTTGAGGGTCCATTCCTCCGTTTTGAGGCTAGCATTTTGACTAGCCAGACGGTCCTTTAGAATGGACTCTTCCCTTATGGCACCTGGAACGTGCACGAGGACCAGGGGCCTTCTGGGGAGGTCTCCTGATCCAACAACTGTCAGATCAGCACCTTCCCAGAGCTCGCCCAGGCCTTCCACCGCGTTCCTGAGCCATTCCTTCGTGTATTCATTCCCACAGGTCATCCAGAGGACCCCTGAATGGAATGAAGTACGTTGGAATTGGAGTCGGTTTGCGCTTCCCCCAGGGGTGTCAAACACGGCCTCCTCCAAGCGGTTTTGAATCAGTCCTGCCTGTTCCTGATTCAGGGTGTTTTCTGGATGGCGTCTGTGGATCACCGCCATCCCGAGATTTGCTGTTGCATCCTTATAGGAGACAGTCTGCACTTTCGTGCTCCTGTTTATTTTTTTTGCAACATGCATATCAGGTGGAGTTGAGTTTTCAGATCGAGGTCTTTTATACCTTTACCTGTCCCTTCTTTTCCACCTGTATTGGAGTGTCCCGACGTTGTCGGACCTGAGCTTGTCTTCATCGGGACTTTTCCTGACTTGGACATGCTATTTCCCGATTTTGTCGGTTCATGCTCATTTTTCTTTCCAGCTTTGTTTGGGTCTTTTTCCACCCATGTGCCGGCTGCTTTTTTCTGTTCCCTGATGAGTTTCTTCCTCTGGGCACCAGATAGTTTTTTGGGCAAGGTCATGTTGGTTGCCTTACCCTTTTCTAAGGAGTCCTTCCCTCCTTGTTCTTTTGCCTTTGGAGTACAGACTTTAGCTACTGTCTCCTGACAACTTGTGTCGTTACAGTCCATTTCTGTAACGTTTTGATTTTCTTTAGAGGAGTCCTTATCCTCCTCTGGTGTTTTTCTGCTTTGGTCCATATTGTTCCCACGAGCAGCTAGGGAATGTAGGTCCGCCCAGTCAGAGCCCCGCATGACTGGGTAAGGCTATATACAACAGGGTGCGCCAGTTGCCCTGAGGTTAGTGGTCTAAAAACCGAATAACCCACGGCCATCCATCCTTTCAGCGACCACTCAACCTTAGGATTTGGGAGGTTTTTTATAGTGGTCCCCATCCACGCAGGTCAGGCAATTAAGCCAAACCCCCCGAACCACATAGCTCGGCATACCTCTCACTGGCCTTACCCTAGCAAGGGGGTCGTTGCTCTGCTATGTAGTTTTTGGTTTGCGTCACGAGCTTGTCAGCGATTGGTTATTCGGTCGGCAATGTTAGGCGTTTATAGCCCTCATCCTTCCTTATTTACCAATGGACCAGTTCTTTCATTTGCATGACGTCCCTGGCCTTCCCCTATCCGCAACCTGGGGACGCTTCCGATAGGTAGCTCAACCCATTACCCATGTCGCAGGGTAATGCACAAAAAGTTGACTCTTGGACAAGCCGCAGCGTGTCCTCGAAACTTAATGAGCACGGACTTTAAAATGGATGGATAAATTGATTTGACATCTGGCAGGTTGTTTTTGAATGTAAAAAGGCATATTTTGATAGAAATAGTAGTTTGTGCAACTAGTGTGGATATGATGGCCATATCGCACGAGGACGAAGTTTGAGCACGACGCCGTAGGCGGAGTGCTCAATCGTTCAAGTGCGATATGGACAATCCACACGAGTCGAACAGCATATTTTTTCCTACGACCCACTTAAGAAAAAATCTAGAAAATAAAAATTTCTATAAACTGTAATATAACTTCAAATTGAAAATTCAACAATTCAATTTTATGTTCCTACTAATATTTTTGTGGTAAACTTACAGTTCTTGAATGTCCAATTTGTATAATGCTACGGTTTCCCTTTTTAAATATATCTACAATGCTGTTATAAGTAGATGTTGCCTGTCGGACTCCCTCATGAAGGGTACCGTACCATTATCTATAATAATGAATATGCTAAATATTTCAAACGTCTACCTGTTGTCGTTATTAATATCTAGCAGAATAATTATTTAAAAATGAAATTAACAGTAAAAAAAAACGGGGAATCGAACCCGGGTCTACCGCGTGAGAGTCTGGTTTGCTTACTACTCGACCACCGAGGCATATGCAAATTGTCTATCTGTAACGTCAGATGTATTACATACTTTTTGCTTAAAAGGGACTAAAGTTCCTACCGTGTGTCCCGCGACACGTTCTACCTTTTTATTTTAGCTTAACGTGCCTCGACAGCGCTGGTCATTGGCACAGAATAGCACAGCACAGAAAAAATAGATACAAATATTTACATATAATTATTACAAATTTTAAATTAGATTTTACGGTATAGATTAGTAGCTTTCAGGAACTGTAAGACTTTCTTGATTTCGGTAGGGCAGTGGAGCATTTCCTTGAGGTTAGGCCTTAGGTCAAATTGTTGATATGTAGCAGAAAATTGTTTGCAGTCCGACAGTATGTACTTAACCGTCAAAATATCATGACAGCTATGGCAAACGGGACGATTTCCTGAAGACATCAGATATCCATTTGTGAGCTTGGTATGGCTGATTCGGATTTTTATGATTATTATAGTAGCCTTTCTCCGGCTTAAGAAGTTAAGGGAGAGAGGAGAAGCGGATGGATGGATGGATGGATATCATGAAGGTGCTGTCGTGCTATTGCGCCACACGTGTCGCCAAGAATCTTGTGTAACGTTTTTGAAGTGGATCTTTAGGTCGGTTGCGAGTTGGACAATGTATGTTGTGTTGTTATTAGTGGTAGCTTCTTTCCGTAGTTTCATTATCATCAATTCCGATGTGAGATGGAAGCCAGATCAGAGAGACTGTTATATCTTGAGCAACGAGAGTTTGATAGAAATCGTGTATGTTCTGGACATATTGTAATATTTTGGGGGGGTAGGTTTAGAAGGTTTGAAAAGCTTTGAAGCTCGCCTCTGTGAACGCTACACACTGAAGGTAGAGTGGAGGACCTTATGAGTTCATGCTTCGTGGAAACTGCACAACCAACACCGGAGTGAGTTTTGGAGGTATCAGTTTTGTAGAAAAACAGCACTTTAACAAGTTTTGCTATCACATTTTATATGATGACAAAAAACAAGTATTTAAATTTGAATAGATATTAAACGACTTAAAGATCCGTACTTGATGGGATCTAGCCTATGAATGAACCTTTTACTGTTGGCTCTATAATGAACGCAATCTCTCGTGTATCTGAGAGTAGCTCTATGACTTCCAGTACTTTTCGGTTTCTCTGGAAGCACTATGGTTCGAACTGCGTTCAAATAATGTTTACAATAGCGTAATTTCCAGATTTTCTCGATTAATTCAAGCCTTAGCACCTATCCTGAGAGGCTTAGATTCGTATTTATTTGATAAGGTGGATATTCCTTTGCGATCATTTCAGATCTATATTGTGGTCCTGTAGTCCTGTTTTTATGTATGAGTCTGGCCCCGTGACCGGTAGCTAATCTTCAAAAATCCATATATACTATGTGATCTGCAATTTCCTGCTCCCCATACGCTTCGTGTGCCTATTAAGGTTACAGTGTCCAATTGGCATACCAACTCTACGGCTTTGATAGCTTTCCTATATTTGCCCAATATCATCTAAAAAACTGTTTGGTCTGTCTATTCTGGGTCAACACAAAATCGACAATAGACACGGTTACAAGTTGATGGAACAAAAATCTCCAGGATAATAGGAAATCCTCCCAGAATAGTTTCCGTGCAATATGTGACATCGTTATGACTTGACTGATCCTTGATCCTTATTTTATGAAATCTAGTGTCTTTAGTGCAGCATGGATGTTTGTGAAGATGACAACAGATCAAATCTAGGACAGCCTTATTGGTATTGCTTTAGTTTTTGTTTTGCACTGCTATTACCATAAAATACTTCAACCTGGAATTGTAACTGGGATTGGAGAAAATGTTTTATGTTACGATGCGGCCAAACTGCAGAGGTCACTGATCATCAACAATCGTAATGTCAAGATGGCCAAATGGAAGGAAAAATAAACAAACCACGTAAAAAACTTTGTTGTGTTCCGTTTTGCTGAGACAAAATGAGTGCTTAGCATCGGTTTACAAAACGTGAACCTGAAGTATTTGACTCCTGGCTGAGAAATATTATTAATGTGAAGTTACACTGCATGTCTTCCAAAACAAATATAAGCCATATCAAATTTTGTTCTAAAAAAAACGTTGTTGAATTATTCAGCACTAGATGCCAGACCACATGGATAGAAAAATAACACAAAATACTTACATTTTAGGAATGAAAATAGCAGAATATTTGGAAATAATCTAGTTAGGTAGTATGTTCTGTGTTATGTCTAGGTATGTGTGTTAAAAATGTTGTTATTATCACTAAAAAATATTTAATTCCCCAAAGTATTTTTATTTAAAGTTTTCGTCGTTCACCATATACTTTTTCCTAGTCACAGAAATTATATATTGCAAACTTTACCTTCTGCAAAAATTTTGCATTATGTTGCTTTAACTCTCACTTTGCTGCACAAGTTTTTTTAGAAATAAATTGACTTTTTACCAAAAGAACACAAAATGCAGCTTTTATGAAAAGATATAAATTATAACTGATAGTATTATAGTATTTTACCAAATCTTGCATCAACAAGAGCCAAATATTCTCTTATGTTCAGCTCTGATGCAAGATTTGGCGAAATATTATTAGTTATAATTTATATACAGGGTGTCTCATTATATTCTGACTGTTTTTAAGAGCTTATATCTTCGAAACGGTTCTGGATAATAAGATGCGGTTTCCACAGTTAGATTTAAAATTGCTGTGAGTTTTGTTGGGACACATTTATATAAATGGCCTACTTCCGGTTTACCCGCTAGAAAAGTGGCGTATTTTCAGATTACAGTAGATGTAATTTTTTAAATAGGTATATTTGGCAATTTATTGGAAGACTCATATTTTCACTTTATAACGGTAGTTTAAAGTTTAAAATCGGTGCACAGAAAGCGAAGTTAGATAACTTTAACTAGGATACTGTAATGATTTAGATATAAAGTTGGAACTTTATTAGCTAAAGTGAACTGTAAAAAACTAATAGGAACATGTTTTAGGGTACTCCAAAACAAATGTTTGATGTGTCTTCCTTCTTGGTCTATACATTTGTGGAATCGAACCAAGTTGTCAAATGCTGCTGTCAGCATTTCAAGAGGAATATTTTCCATTATCTGCCGTATGTTATTTTTCAATTCCTCAATAGTAGCAGGCATCGGGTTGTAGACTCTATCTTTCACAAATCCCCATACAAAAAAATCTGGAACAATCAGGTCTGGAGAATTTGGAGGCCATTCTATTGGACCAGTTTTACCAATCCAATTGTTGATTAACAGATTCTCTTGCTATGTTGGAATAATGGGGTTGTTGAAAGTAAAAATTTTGGTTCAAAATACCATCTTGTTTTAACTGGTTTTAACACAATGTGACGTTCTGTCAATGATCGCAATATTTTTGTGATGTGACATATTAACGCCTCCTTGATTATTATTTATTAAGATATCTGAATCATTACAGTATCCTAGTTAAAGTTATCTAACTTCGCTTTCTGTGCACTGATTTCAAACTTTGGGATACCGATAAAAAGTAAAAATATGCGTCTTTCAAGAAATCGCTAAATATATAGGGTGTCCCATTCAAAAAATTACATCTACTGTATTCTGAGAATACGCCACATTTCTAGCGGGTAAACCGGAAGTACGCCATTTATATTAATGTGTCACAACAAAACTCACGGTAATTTTAAACCTAACTGTGGAAACCGCATCTTATTATCTAGAGCCGTTTTGAAGATATAAGCTCTTGAAAACAGTCAGAATATAATGAGACACCCAGTATTTTTATAAGCAGCTGAATTTTATGTTCGTTAGGTAAACAGTTAACCAGACGATCACCAAGTTTGCCAAGGGTCATGAACAACGACTCCTAGAACATGTGAATGTTGAGGCCATCCAGCTCCTCGACAATACCAACCAGACAAGAAGACTCAAGAGGACAAAGCCCTTTGAGTTAGTTTAGTATATAAGTGTCAGTGTAAAGCAGAGTACAGTGCAGTGCTTACACACTAGTGTTAGTGTCGTCTATATTTGTGTTAGAGTCTAAGGAACTACTGTTGAGTAAGACCTTTAGTATTAGGATTGAATTAGTAAAATAAGTTAGATTAAAATTGCTCATTGATCGTTACCGATCAGATTGTAATCTCAAAAAAAAGGAAAAAAAAAGGTAAACAGTCGATTTATTTTTCAAAAAGATAAAATTATCCATCAATTTTAAATTTAAAATTCCCGCTGAATTTTATAGTTCCTGCGGCCAAACTTCAGATGGCAGTTAAAACGGTAGTCACTGCTGACAACAAAGGAGTTACAATTCTAGGTTGAAGTATTTTATGGCTATTACTACTTCTACTTTGGTGCCGTCTGTATGCTGGACTTACCTTTGACATAAATTAGTTTAATTTACTTTCTTACTATCATTTAGTGGAACTTGTAGAATAATTCCATGTATATTAATGTCATCTTAAATATATTGGGTGTATTCTTTTTGGTTTGTTTTTACTTCCCACAGTAAAGAGGTAGAACACAAATTGCTAACACGCAATTCTTCTTCTGCGAAGTTAAAAAAAATTCACCGGGTCTGAGATTCATAACACAATGCACCGTAACCATATTAAAAAAATATTTGTCGAATTAATATGTTGTCTTTTTTAAAAGGTACATAACTTAACCTTAAAATTTATCACGGGTCAAATTTGAATATTTATTAAAGGTCTTGTTTCTTCTCGAGGCTGCTTTACCTGTCCAGAGACTCTTAGACATATTTTCTCGTGTTCAGAATTTAAAGAATGTGAGCATCGTTTGGAACCATATTAATTATATTTTCATAGTGTTATAGTCTAGTCTAGGGTAGTACGTCTTTTTTTAAATTCCTAATTAGTTAGTTGAATGTTTTTTATTCTTATTTTGGTTAGACGGGGGTTAATAGACTCATGTTTATATAAATTTTAAATCCATTATTGTCAACAGACTAATTATTTATATTACAAATTTAGACGACAAAGTTTAACAGGTGCCACATAGCTATGGACGGAGCTTTTTACAGGATGTTACTATATTCATGCTAAGAAATTCCCGAATAAAATTTTCTCGGCATGTACCGTTCCCAGAGTTATTTTTTCTCAAATTTAGTGAAGAAGGAAACATGAAATTTTATAATTTCCGTGTAATCGGAATGACAAACCGCTTGTATTTTTTTCAACATTCCTGATACATTATAATGGGGTGAAATTATCCACCCTTGTATGTTTGTGTATTGGGGTGACACTAACTATGGTCTTAAAGATCTGTTGTACCTCTTCACTTATACTTAGTTCCTGAGATGGAGGTTTCTTCTTCCGTTCCAATCTACATTCTTCTTCCTCCACTATTTTGAGCTTTTTCAGGTGCCCATTCAGGCGACAATGTCCCGTTAGGATTTCTGTTAGAACTCCTTAGGGCAGTCTATGCAGACGACATTGTTATAATTACACTAAGTGGAAGGAAACTACAACTAAACTTGAACATATGGAATGAAACACTGAATGAGCATGGTATGGAAATAAGCAAGAATAAGACTAAAGCTATGGAGATGAAACAGAAAAGATAAGATGATAAGATCAAGTGGAATCATTTCAGTATCTTGAAATAGAGTAAGATCGGGGCGGAGCTCAGGAAGCCGAAATAAATAGAAGAGTTCAAAAATAAAGTAATCTATATTATTCTATGAATAATAATTAAAAAAATAAAAATAAAATCTCAAGAAAAACATTATTAAAGGTCTTTGAACTTCTATCTCTCCTAATGACTTTCCTTTGTTCTGTCCAATTTCTTCAATCTGGTCTATCCATTTCCTCCTGGGTCTTCCTCTTTGTCTTTTTCTTGACATTCCAATTTCCATTACTTTTCTCGCTATTCTATCTTGCTTCATTCTTGCTAGGTGGCCAAACCAGTTCAATTGATTATTATTGGGGCTTGATTAGTTTCTTCGTTCCTTACTTTGTCCCATTTCGTTTTTCATGTTATTCTCCTTAAATATTTCATTTCCATTGCATTTATTTTTGTTTCATGCTTTTTCTGCAGTAGGTACCCAGTTCCCACTGGCATGAGTTATAGTTTGTACTGTAATTTTGTTGTATATTTCCATCTTTGTATTCATATCAATGTATTTATGGCTTAGTAATGTTCGATTTAAGGAATAATATAATCATGTTGATTTATTTGCTCTGTTATTAAGTTCTGCGTCTATTTTCCCATCTTCTGTTAAAATACTTCCTAGGTAGTTATAGGTTGTTACTCTTTCTAATGTTTGTGATTACATTTCAATTCCTCGTAATTATTCCCTGTTTTTCATTTACTATCATTACTTTGGTTTTCTCTGTATTTATTGTCATTTTCATCTTTTCTATTTCTTTTGCCAGTAAGTTTCTTCTTAATAGAACACAAAAGAGTAAAATACAAGAGACTGAAGAAGTAGTCTATCTAAGGTGATTAAGACAAGTAACAAAAAAGATAAGATAAGAACTGGAAGTACAGTCAACTTTTGAGTATATATCCAGGAAATACAACTTGGTTGGTAGGAACATTTTCATAAGAAATAGACTTGATTAACTAAAAGAAAACTTGGAATGAGACAATAAAAGAAAACTGAGGCTGAAGAAGAAGAAAAATGTGGCTGAAGAGTTATTTGGCTATATATATTAGTTACCGTGTATAGTACCTATGTAGCTTTCAAGGATACACACAAATAAGTTTCACATTAAACTCCGTCTTGCATAATTTGAGTGACACAGTTTGTGAAAGACGTAATATTTTGAAAATGTAAACCTAGACTATAAAAGTTGAGAGACACAATGAAAATGATATATCCACCATGTACCCATATTTCATGTTTAAATGTGAAATAGCGTAGTCCGTGCTGGTGCTGTACTTTCACATGATCTACCTAAATTATCATCTGAGTCTATCAACTTTTATTTATTTAATATCTCATTAGATTTTACGATGCAACAATAAATTTTCTTCCGCCGGTAAAATCGACAAATAATTTTTAATTTATCGTTACCACGGATCGTATATTAAAAGTCTTCGCACGATTAATGTATCGCTAGGTGACGTGCTTTTAATGCGAGTTAACGAAATTACTATAGTGGTATAACTTGAAAAAAAGAATTTCTTTCATTTTGTTTAGTGGATAATGAAGCTTTTATTGCTTTACAATGACAGGAATCATTATAGAAGATAACCAATTTAGCCACAAAATTGCTGATAACCATTTTTTCACACACATTTTTGAAATAAAACGAGTCAAGTGCTGCACATAGCTCCCTAATAACACTGATACGCCCCCGTAACGATTTTTGAACGTTTACATACAACTTACTCTACGTACCAAAAACGTTTTAAGAACGTTTTGTGTGACAAAAAAAGAACGTTGAAAAAGGACGTACCGAAAACGTTTTTTTAACGTACAATGGTTTAATAGACGTTATAGGAACGTTATTTTTAATACATCTTTAAAACGTTGCTAGTAGTGTTTTGGAAACGTTTAAGGAGTTTATTTCAAACGTTAATACATATCTGGAACGTTTAAATTAGGTCTATTGCAAAGTAGTATGTCTCACTTATGCACTCAAGGCAATCTTAAGTTATTCATAGCTTAGTTTAGGTGTGAATTACTCCAAACATTAGCCACTAATTTCCATTCCAGGGGCTGAAAAAATTCAGTAGTTTATTATTATATCTTTTATTTTGTTATTATTTTTTTTATTCGTTTATTTAACGTCGGTCTATTTCTGCGACTGTGGGTAATCACCGACACCGGGAGCCCTCTACTCCTAGCCGAAAATGTTGGCGAACCTACTAGTTTTCCAACCAGTGGTAGCGTTCTTTAACGAATCCAACATCCATGGAATCGGGATCTCGGTTTTACGTCTCTTCCGAAAGACGGCATATCTACATTATACCTCGTGCTCATTGGTATAATGTCTGCGAGCTGTGATATGCTACTCCGATGCCGGCTGTACGGGCCCTATACGATGGTTTCCTGGCATGGTCACCCATCCAGGTACTAACACCGAATAATAATCATATTCGGTTATACTAACCACGTTCGACAATGCTTGACTGTAATTATTGCATCAAAGGCGTTCCATTATAGTGCTGGGTCGTCGCCCATTTTGTTATTAGAAACCGATATAAAGAAAAACTTTTTATAACAAAATGGAGTTGCTTCTTGTTATAGCTTTTGTCAAACGTTGCATACACGTTTAATAAAATATGTCCTCAAACATAATTCATATAACGTTTGAGAAACGTTTTTTAGGCCTAGAACGTTCAGACCTAAAAATACCTGAAAGATACTTCTACGGAACGTTCAGTTTTAGTAGGGTTAGCGTCGGTAAACAAATATCAAATGTCAACATTAACTGTCATGTTTAGTAAACTTAACGCCAAATAAGTTTCAGACCGCTTCGTTTAAAACAAAAATTCTAGTTATTAAAAATGCGTATAGAAATTGTGACGTTACACTTGAGTTTTCGAATGATGAATTATTCATACTTTTTATTTTTATTTTGGATGCATTCAAGTACCCACATACCATTGGAATAGAATATATGGAAAATTATTATTTGTAAGATATATATCAACAACAAGATATTATTCCGTTTTATATGAAGTAATTAAATCTCAGCAAGTTTCATCCACCATAAAATTTAATAACGTCGCTGGGTTTAGTTTAACAACCAATTATTTTATGTTTTCCTTAGTATCTTATTAGTCACGATTATATCACGATAGATTATCTAATAATATCCCATAATAATACTAATAATGAATGTATTTATTCACTTAATGCTAGTCCCATTAAATAATTTTTCTTCAAAGATATGTAGCTGAGTAAAAAAAAATTATTGGGAGGTTTTAAGTTATCCCATGGATTATCAAGATATATAAAATCACAGTTTTTCTTCAACTTCTACTCCCAAAAATAATTATTTTAAAAAACGAATGTAAAACTGTAACTTTAGTAGCCCAGAACTCGGAAACTGGTTCATATAAAAAGGTTTATATGAAGTGCCTGCGTAAAAAAACTCAAAACCGTTTCGCTGCTGTAGAGGAGTCACTTAAATTATAATTTCATCAATTCCCTATTATAGCTGACCTACCCCACCTGCGAACATTTAAATGGCAAACTCTACTTATAATACGGAGCGCTTCAACTTTTCCCATTTTGTGCAGATACTTCCTCGGGGTATAAAGTCACCAGGTCGGTAATTGTCTACAAATATCTCTTACCCAGTTTCAACAGTCTGGACGAGAGTTCCTGGTCTACCTTATTCAGTAAACCCTTTTAATGGAGGTGTTATTGTATCAGCGTCCATTTGAGTTGGTCCACGAAACAGCTCCGGACCTATGAAGTTCCCTTTAGGACCATCTTCAGCTAACTGCTCCGCCATTTCATTACCTGCAATCCCCTCATGTGCCGGCACACTTTGCTGTCTCTTGCCACCCTGTTAAGGAATTCTTTACAGTTTTCTATCAGTCTATACTCTAGACCTAGTTTTTCTCGGGTTTTTCCGAGTGGGTTGTGTTTTTTTTTTATTTAGAAATAAACTGCATCAACCGCCATGGGTTTTAAGCAGTGGTATGGTATGGTTTGTTCAATAATCATCTAAATAACATATTAATTAGATTTTCTTATAAATGTCAATGTCCTTCAGAAATTTCATAAGATTATCCACGTTACAGTGATTATTTAATAACGAGTCTATGGAGCACGGAAAATTACACATTTTACAAGGTGTTATACTCCGCTTGCCTTTTCTCAGTTTGCTACTTGAACTTAACCACATATTATGCCAATGTAGATGCATTTTTTCCTTGATGAGGCTCTTCAAATCTGATTTAGTAATTCTGTTCTTTGCAAATGGAAGGGATGAATTTTCTGATGTTTGCTTGGCAACCTTATCAGCGCTTTCGTTACCACATATTCCTGTATGTGATGGCAGATTTTGTTTATTCGTTCGTAGAAAGGTACTGGGAGATGGGGGTGGTTATTATAAAGAGAATTGAATCAATCTGATACAACATATTTTTTGGACGGATGGTCTCCACTCGAAATAACATTTGCAGCATATAATAAGCTTAACATCTATCTCCTTAGACTTAAGTGCATTTCTCCAGTGTTGACAATAACACTTTTCCTTGGACTTGTACGATATGCTCCTGTTGCTAAGCGTAGCGCTGCAAGTTGAATGACGTCTAGTTTTTTCAAAGTACGACTTCTAGCGGATGCATACACAATGGATCCATAGTCTATGCGGGATCCCACGAAAATGTTGTATATGAGCAGTAGTGCCTTTTGGTCACATCCCCAGTTGATATTTGATAGCATTTTAAGCAGGTTAATCCCAGATAAAAAGGATTTTTTTAAGCTTTCAATATGGGGGTTCCAGGTTAGTTGGTTGTCAAATGTCATCCCTAAATATTTTATTTCTTTACAATCTTCGATTTTTTGATTATCGATAAATATATTTGGTTGTAGATGTATTTTGTGTCGACGTCTGAATACTATGCATTTGGTTTTTTGGGGCGATAATCGCCATCCACGGTTTGACAGATCGTTGAATACTGTGGATATTGCCTCTTGGAGATTACGCTCAATTGTTTTTAGACTCTTACCTCTCATGTATATAACAAGGTCATCAGTATACATACTGGTGTGTACAGGAGATTTTATTTCCAGTGCTATGTCATTGATGGCTCCTAAAAATAAAGTGACACTTAGAATGGTACCTTGAGGGGTTCCATTGCTCTGAGTACATTTTCTCTCGAAAATACCCCATTTACTTTAACATTGAAATGTCTGGTCTTTAGGAAGTTTGAAATGAAGTTGAATATATTTCCATTGAGTCACTTTTTTGCAAACCATTTAAGTATACCATATCTCCAAACCATATCGTATGCTTTGCTTATATCAAAGAATGATGCTACACATGTGTTTTAAATTTTTGTTGGTGTGGTATCTAAATTGACACACTGTATATTTTGGACCACATATTTGTTACTTTACAATTTTGTCATTAATATTTTCACTGTATAGATATAAAAAAAATTGAAATGCCATATCAATTAAAAAGTCCTTCCTATCGGCCAAATTCCGTTTTAGAATTTCTATTATTCAATTTTTTTTTCTTATTAACATTAGAAACGAATTCAATTTCTTATATTAACGAATTGTTTAATTAAATCTAATAATAATTGAAAGCCTAGATATTCATTACAACGCATCTTTAACTAACTGAAACTTTACAATGAGTTGCATTTAATCAATATATATATATATATATATATAGCCTCATTAAAATTCTAAAATCAGATACCTACCAATAAATACTTGTTATCGTAACAAAATGTGATTGTAATGTTTTTAATGATGATTACATAGCAATAAGAAAAGTTTTAAAATGAAATGAGTGGGTATAGTAGATAGCACGAAGCACGTGCTAAGTAGGAAAAAAGGGGCACAATAGATCTTTATACACATTCACAATTTAATTGAAAGGACCACCTTTACTTTTTTTCACAATTACAAGAAATTATTCGCCTCTCTAATGAGACATTTCTCTTTGATAATAGAAATCAATTAAACGAACAGGTTTTTTGAAAAAAGTACGTTTCAAGGCAATGATTTATGATGAAAAAATATAAAAAATAGTAGCCGTTAACAGATCGAGATATTCTAATTAAGGGTCAGCGGGGCTAGTGAATGCTTTTGTTTGTTACGTAGTGGTAAGTAATTGTGCAGCAGGCCTCCCACGCAAACACACTTTCACTTTTATCTATGTAGCTGTCCCGTTGGGGTGGTTAAAGGGTGTAAAACTCCAACCTTTGTTTTTATTACAATAATCCTGTGTCTGGTCCATTCCAAGATATTTCGTTTTAACTTAACACCAACGTAAGACCAAAACCCACAGCAAGTAGTCGTTAATACGATAACTTTAGCACAGTATCGTATCTTACTCGTTTCTTCGAAAAGATAATGTCAAATAGAGTATGATTATTTTACAAATGAAATGTTTGGCTGGTGAATAAATATGTAGTTTTTGTATCTAAATTTGAGCGACTACGGATATGTTACTGTTTACTGTCAATAAGGGATTTAGAAACTTTTATTGTTAAATAATTTAGACTCAACGAACTATTGTGAAATATACTTTACTGGCAAACTGAAAAAAATAGAGATTTGGATTTTAGTATTTCTCCAACCTGCCGATTGTATCTTGTAGATTTCTACGTCACTAGGGTACTTGAGAATCATGCTCAAGCGGTAACCACACTCTCGACTAAAAATATACGCATACTATTTTTCAAACCATCGATCGCTTTTTCAAGTCAAATGATTATTTCGTGAAACTTTTAAAATTTTGAATGAATATTGGCTAATTCCAACAGGAATTTTTGAATATTTTTGGTCGTTTGAATATTTTGAAATTTTCTTCCATTGATTTTTTTTGCATGAGAATGTGAATAACAAGTTTAATTAAACGGACAAACGAAAAAAAACGGGTTAAAGAGATGTAATTTTAATCAAAAATCTACTATTTCCTGGCAAAATCTCAGTTTCCTGGTTTGTCACAAGTACCAAACTCGAACTACAATCATATTTTAACAAATCGGCTATCGAATTTAATATGGAATTATGTTATGTATATATTCTATAATAGTTACTAGTATCGATACTAGTGTAACTAATTTCGTTAAATCATATTTTATCGATTATTCAGTCCGCCGAACTTTGTCCTCAGTGCCAATTTATCAGTCCCCTGAGATTGCTATTATTTGCGGTACTGTGTTATGATATTTAGTTATCGAAACTTCCTTTAGGGAGACCTTACTTTGGAATGACATCTATATGTTCATCTCAACATCAGTTACGCCTAGCATCTTTTACATTCCGGTTCGCGCCGTTCATTAATGTGTACACGTGTTGAACCAGTCAACTCCTCAGGACCCTGGTAAGTATTTCCATGGAAAATCATCACTATAGTATCTTGTGTTCAGAATCAAAACAATTGAGTGTTCAATAATGCAGGTTATTTTCGAAGATTTGGATCTAATTTGTTGGTATTTAACGGTTTTTAATAGGAATAATTTGAAAATTCTCAGGCCCCTGTTCTCAGTCTCCTGGAAATATTGGTGACAGGGGACTGAGAGCCAACCAGGGGGCTGATGAATGTGAATCAATCGGCTACACTTATGTATCTTAAAGTCGTTTTGTACTCCCATTTGGCACTATGCCTCAACTTTCATTTATTTATTTTAGACCAAAATGAAGCCAAAGAACAAATTGAACAGGAAGGAGATACTACAAAAAAAAAGAGATGCTGAGAGAGCCCGCTATAAAAAAATTAAAAATAATCTTGTTAAATTAGCTGAACAAAAAGAAAAGGAGCGACTTAAATATTTAAAAGAGAAAGAAAAGGGAAACAAAAAAACTATGAAAACTGAAAAATATGCCATTAATTTCTGGCGGTGTAATTATAAATGATAGACCATTGCAACTAATACAGAATGGAACACCTAGAAGAATTGAGGCAAAGAAGACGTTTTTAAGGCAACGACGAAAACGAAATTTGGAAATTAAGAAAAACGATGATAAGATAACAAAACTCAAAGCACAACTGAACACAACCGAATGAATATAAGAAGAGGATTTGTCGTTTGAAACAGTCAGAAGCACTTTAATCCACTTCCAAAACTAGTAGAACAAGCTGAAAATTAGAATACACGAGCAGAAGTAGCAAAGAATTTGGTGAAATAATAGAAAAACAAATTACTGAAAACTTAGGGAAATTGGAAATCAACGCAAAAAAGAGAACTACACGGAAGCTACTCTTAGGAGAAGCCGTCAAACGAAACAAGCTGTGGAAACATCAAAATAGGATTATTACCTAACAGACGGTTTGGCAATCGGCAAAAACTAGAGAGCAAATGAAAAAATTTAAAAATCATATGAGGATGTAGTAGAAACTTTTCTAGAAGACGGCAAACTGCACAGTAGATTATGAGCGGGCAAAAAAGAATTTGTTACTAAGAATAAACTAGAAAAACAAAGACGTTATCGTCTGTTACTCACATTATTTTATGTTTCGTGAAAAAAGAACTGAGTATTTTTTCTTGGTATATTTCGAATAAAATGTTAAGACCTTTCTTGATTTGAATATTTTCTATTTTAAAGATATTTAATAAAAAATAGTTCATACAAATCTGTCTATTTTCTATAAAGCTTCAGTTCCCTGAAATCGTTCCCAGTCCCCTGTCCAGATGTTTATGAAAAATGTCTATAAAATCATAAATAAATAATTTTTTGACTGGCCACTTCTGCACCATTACTAAAGCGTAAGTGGTTACATCTTATAAAATTACTTAAGAAGTATATGGACAGAAGCACCGTCAAATAATTCCTATTCTTGTAAAACTACCCATATGTTGGTTTTTATATTTTAAGTTACCTAAATACACTTACTTCGTTACGCCAATGGGCATTCCGTCACATTTAACCGACTGTACTGATAAAGAACAGAATTTTAATTAATTGTAGGTATTATTGTGAGAAGGACGCACCTGTACCGAAGTGATGTATATATCTCTTTATTTTATAAATTTACACCTTTCCTTTGGGTTCCTACAAATGTGGGTTATTTTAAATGAAAAAGCGGTACTTGATAAAAAGCTCATGTTTACAGTGAAGAATGAAACGTTGACATAAATACCTAACTTGTTTTTTCTATCAAAAGAATTTTACATTTAGGTGGATAAATAAAAAATAGAAAATTTAATTGTAGGAAACACAGTGTGTCCGTAAAGTATGAAATATTTCCTGAGCGAAAATAATTTTTAATAAAATTTGAAACGTCGATTTTTAATTCTAATGTTCTATATTTTCATCAAAATTTCATTGCACGGGATTGAAGAAAGCCCCTCTTTCAATTACCTTGTTTTTTTATTTTAAATCACTCACTACATTCCATTCCATACCTATGTCGCTTTTACAATTAAGACGGATCTAATGATACCATGGGAACTAGATTAGAAAAAATTCGGAAAAATAGACCAAACCTGTCTTCAAAATCATCCATCTAAGCGGTTTGCTTTTTCACCGCGGCGTCGCCACTGCAAACCCAGTGGATAGTGATGCAAAATGCTCGAGCATTTATTTTTGGGGAACGTTCCCCGTGCAGAAACGAGCTCGAACAAGCATAAACAAGCCAAAATGATGATTTAAAAATATACATAGCAGTGTTTCATGCTCTGGATCTAAAAATGTCGTTTATTAATTTTTTTTGTTTTTATGCTCAAAATGCTTCCAGCACAAATGAGCACCGCTATGAAAAAACGCTTCAATTTAAAAAAAAAATATATATTTAAAATAATGATAAGAACAACAACAAAGCCTAATGCACAACGCATCTGCTAATAAATGCAGAAACTTGAGTTTAATCTTGAAAACAAGGTAACAAAACAAACAAAAAAAAAACTATTTCTAAAACAGCCTTTTTGTCTAATTGTGGCCTTCGCGGCCCTTCGCATTTGCACTTTGCAGAGAAGAGAATGCTATATAAAATACTAGTGGAGGGCTAATTACTGGTGGAATGAGGAAATAGAGAGTCTGTGGAGGGAGTGTAAGAAGGAACGAAGACGAATGTTGAGGGGAAAAGTAGAGATGGAGGGAAGAGGTGGATATAAGGAGAAGAAGAAGGAACTGGAGCGCAGGGTGGAGAGGGAAAAAAAAAGAGAGTGGGAAGAGTTACTGGGGGAGTTGGAAAACAACCCATGGGGGAAGGCGTATGAGATAGCGGTGAAAAGAATGGGTGGAAATAGGAACGTGGTGCTAGAGGAAGATTGGGAGAAAGAGATTATAGAGAAATTGTTTACAGGGGTAGAAGGAGGTGGGGAGGGCAGAATTCGGGAAGCCCAGAATACTAGGGAGATAGGGAAAATGAGACGGATAAGGTCGGTAGAGAAGTGGGAAATAGAGGAGGGGGGAGAAATGTTAAGGTAAGGAAAGCCTCAGGGATAGATGGCATGAGAGGTGATATGGTGAAGAGGCTCTGTTGGATGACAATGGGGAATACATTTTGGAACTGTTTAACAGGATACTGAGGGAGGAAGAGTTCCCGGAAAAGTGGAAGGTGGCCAGGGTGATCCTTGTGAAGAAGACGGGCAGGGATGGAAAACGGGCAGGGGGCTACAGGCCCATCAGTCTGCTGTGTGAATTGGATAAATAGATGGAGGGGATAATAAAGGTTAGGATTGAGAAGAAAGTTGATAGGAATGGGGGTTTTAGGGAAAACCAGCATGGGTTTGTAGAAGGGAAGTCATGCATCTCAGTGCTGGGCAGGGTGGTGGACGAAGATTGTGGAAAAGATAGAGCGGTGTGGACTGGGAGTGGCTGAGAATAAGACGGTGGGGCTACTGGTGAAGGGGCGGAGCAAGGCAAGGGAGGTGGGGGTGATGGTGAAGGGAAAGCACATTCGGATGGAGGAAGCGGTTAAACATCTGGGGGTGTGGTTGGATAGCAAATTATCCTTCAAAACCCATATGTTGAAGGCTGCACAGAAGGCAAAAGTAGGGGCAGCGTGGCTGGGAAGATTGATGGGTAATGTGAAAGGACCGGGAGAATGGAAGAGGAGGATAATTGGTAGGACGGTAGAGCAGAGTATGCTGTATGGCGCGGAAGTGTGGGGTGAATGCGAGGGTTAGACAACTCCTGCGGGTGCAGAGAGGGATACTCCTGAGGGTGGTGCAGGCGTACAGGACAGTGGGTGGACTGGCAGCAGCAGTGCTGTCACGGTCCTATCCATTGGACATGATGGCTAGAGCCAGACAGAAACGCTGGTAGGGTGCGAGCAGAGAGGAAGTACAGGAATGGATGGATGAGGAAATGGAGAAAAGGTGGGATGAGTATAAGGGTGCGCTAAAAGGAGCGATTGGGAGCAGGAGAAATTGGGTGGACCGGAAATTTGGAGAGGTGAACTACTTCTTGGCGCAGGTGCTCACAGGGCATGGGTCGAGAGTGGGCTACCTCTACAAGATTAGGAAAAGAGAAACTGGAGTGTGCGAGAGATGTGGAGTGGAGGATGATGTGCGACATGTGTTTAGATGTTGGAAGAATGAGTAAGTTTTGAAGACGTTAGAGAATAAACTGGGAGAGGCGGTGTATTGGGAAAATATGGTCGGGATTATGTTGAGGGGCGAGGAGGAATGGATGGAGATAAGTAGCGTAGTATAGAGCATGATTAGGGAAAGAGAAGGACTCGCTATGGCATGAGAGAGGTAGGAGTGATAGAAGGAAGAAGATGAAGAAGAGTGTGTGAGGGACCGCCGCCCGTCTTGAGGTATGCTAGGGTAGTGATTCCAAGGAGGGAGTAACTGCGAGTTTGAAGTGGGTTTGGTTGGTAGGCATCTCCATGGGGATGAGTCCAACACTGTCTGGGTACTTTAAGGACCCAGTCGAACATGAGTTTCCCATCTCGGCCCGAAAAACAATACATATATATATTATATATATATATATATATATATATATATATATATATATATATATATTATAAGCTGAAAAGCGACAAGCGCATGTGATCGTTGCTGATCAATTAGGACACAAACAGACAAATATTGAGGTAAGCAGCAATAATGAAGGAAAAGAGTACTCTTTTTAGATTTCCAAGCTTTCGTAAATATTTATTTACATCTTCAGGGAACTACAAAAGTGAGAAAAGACATAATTTACAAAACAGTTCGCTACACAGTTTTATAACTTACGCTAATCGAGAATGTATCCTTGATGTTATACTCGGGAAAAGCATTAAGCAAATTATTTTAAGAAAAAACAATCCAAATGGCTTTAAGAGCCCTAGTTATAATCACATAACAGTCACATTATAAAATAATTAAAAAGTTAAAATATAAAAATTCATTTTAAAACAAAGTGAAGAATCCACACAAACACGTGGAATTCGACTAATTATCGAAAATAGGTTAAGAATAGATCTTCTTTTATACCAGATATAGTAAAAAGAAGAAGAAGTAATGACTTTATCAAAAATAATTGAATTAGAATACGGGGAAGGTACCAAAGTTTATTAAAAATTATTGTAATTATTATTTGAATGTTTATGAAAACTATGTTAATCCAAGGTTAAAAGGAGAGAATAAAGATTACTTAAGTTTTGAATGTCAGTTTTCTTATTAATCCGGTCATCCTCTTGAAATATATAAGACATTTCTAAGAATAATCTTTTATTGTAATTATTTTCTCTTGATAGGATCTTAATCCCTTCAAAATCAATTCTGTGGTCTAAAGAGGAAACATGATTAGCAAGAGAACATCTTTCAGGATGAAGTCTTATATCACTCTCATGGAGAGATACACGACAAGACAATTTCTGAGAGGTTTGGCCAATATATGTAGAATTACAGTCTTTGCAACAAAGCTTATATACTACGTTACTATTATCAGAGATAGGTATTTTGTCTTTTAGAGGATTATATATAGATTTCAACACTAAGGAACTCTTACAAGCAAATTTAATATTATCTAAGTATTGTGAAAAAATCTTAGTAAGTCTGGGAGTAACTTCCCTTATGTAAGGTAAAGAGACTGTAGAAATAGAAGAGGGAACTATTTCAGAGATAGAGAAAGCATTCTGATCAGTTACACCTGCTTCAACTATTGGAAGTGATGGATTGTCTATTAAAATAGATGATGTATTGAAAATGATCTTTCTTAATAAGGATTTGGGATAGGAATTATCAAGGAACAAATTGAAAAGTATATCACGATTCTTCTCTTTGAAAATGGGGTCGGAAAGACTCATAACTCTGGTTGCCATTTGTTTTACCAAATTCACCTTTATGCTAAATTTCTGGTAAGAATTGTAGTTGAGATATCTCCCAGAGCTACTTGCTTTTCTATACCAATCAATTATAATCACATTATCAGGAGACCTGGTGAAAAGAGTATCAAGAAAGGGTACGGCCATATTAGAGTTTTCCATTTCAAGAGTGAACTGGATATAAGGATCATAACTATTGAAAATAAAAAGGAGATCATCAGTGGAATCCTTGGGACAAGCAAGAATAATATCATCAACATATTTCTTGATGAAAGGGACGTCAAAAGGAAGCACAGGAAGGACCACATCCAACAAATCATCCATAACATAGCAAGCTAATATAGGAGAAATGCTAGCTCCCATAGGTGTACCAAATATTTGTTTATAATATTTATTATTGAAAGAGAAACAAGTAGAACTGAAAAGGAATTCAATCAATTCAATGAACATATCATAGTCAATATTACACTCGACACTGATTGAAGACCAATGTTTGTGTATTGACCGTATGACTGTATCTAAATAAACATTACTGAAAAGTGAAACCACATCCAGACTGACCAAAACATAGTCATGAGGAAGAACCTTCCTGTTAAATAGTTCAAACACCTGAAAAGAGTCCTTAATGAAATATTCAT
The DNA here is from genome assembly GCA_910591695.1 of Galerucella pusilla. Classification (NCBI taxonomy): domain Eukaryota; kingdom Metazoa; phylum Arthropoda; class Insecta; order Coleoptera; family Chrysomelidae; genus Galerucella; species Galerucella pusilla. Next base: position 79,589 of record CAJUYI010000355.1, read on the forward strand.
TATCAGCATTATATGCTTTTGTCAAAATATTGGTGAGAAAAGTAGCAATAAACTCAGTTGGCGAGTTATATCACTCCATAAGAGTGATATAAGACTTCATCCTGAAAGATGTTCTCTTGCTAATCATGTTTCCTCTTTAGACCACAGAATTGATTTTGAAGGGATTAAGATCCTATCAAGAGAAAATAATTACAATAAAAGATTATTCTTAGAAATGTCTTATATATTTCAAGAGGATGACCGGATTAATAAGAAAACTGACATTCAAAACTTAAGTAATCTTTATTCTCTCCTTTTAACCTTGGATAAACATAGTTTTCATAAACATTCAAATAATAATTACAATAATTTTTAATAAACTTTGGTACCTTCCCCGTATTCTAATTCAATTATTTTTGATAAAGTCATTACTTCTTCTTCTTTTTACTATATCTGGTATAAAAGAAGATCTATTCTTAACCTATTTTCGATAATTAGTCGAATTCCACGTGTTTGTGTGGATTCTTCACTTTGTTTTAAAATGAATTTTTATATTTTAACTTTTTAATTATTTTATAATGTGACTGTTATGTGATTATAACTAGGGCTCTTAAAGCCATTTGGATTGTTTTTTCTTAAAATAATTTGCTTAATGCTTTTCCCGAGTATAACATCAAGGATACATTCTCGATTAGCGTAAGTTATAAAACTGTGTAGCGAACTGTTTTGTAAATTATGTCTTTTCTCACTTTTGTAGTTCCCTGAAGATGTAAATAAATATTTACGAAAGCTTGGAAATCTAAAAAGAGTACTCTTTTCCTTCATTATTGCTGCTTACCTCAATATTTGTCTGTTTGTATATATATTATATATATATATATATATATATATATAAAATACTGAAAACTGTATAAAATACAAAAAATGCAGGTCAAAAATAAACCAGTTTAATATTAATGGGTCCTGTTCTTCTTCTAAATCGCTAAACGTTTCAGGACCAATACTGGAATCGGTATCATGAAAACTGATTTGGGCACTGTCACTGTCGCTTGAGTAAGGTTCCTCGTACACATTAGTAACTGCTGTATTTTTAGCGCTAGCTGAAGACCCAGGGGTGAGTTCGAAAACGTCACACTGGTTGAAATTTTGCACTTGATTGGTAGGGGTAAGGTGCGATCGTAGTGCGACGCTTCATCGAATGGGTTCTCGAACGGATTTACCTTCTTGTGGTTGTTAACTATAACCATACTTTTTTAAATATTATTGTTCAACTTTTAAGTTTTTCTATTTCAAATGTAGAGTAGATAATATGGATAAAAAACGTGTCGCATTGATGGCGCTTACATTGGGAAAACGGTTGCTTGAAGGGATAGGTACATTTCGACTCAGAAAGCGAGTCGGAAAATGAAAAAGAAATCTCTTTAATATCCCAAATTGAGTCAAAGTTGCAACCGCGGAAAAAAAAGATTACTTTGAAGGAATTATTCCCAGCTATAAGTACTTTTCAAGAACATTAATGAATCTGGAGCCAAGAGTTTTAAACAGAAACATTTTAAAAACCCTTTAGGCACGCCAATCTACCACAAATAAGCTTCATAATATTTTAAATTTGAATAGGAGAAGGAAATTAATTTATTTTTAAATCAAAAATTTAATAAACATTCATGGCCATACATACCAATCTAAATTCTAACCACAAAATATTCAAACCAAACTGAGAGGTGCGATTTCTAACCGAGTCGGGACTGGTGTAATTTGAGCTTCGCTCGAGTGTCGCTCTAATGAGTTCTCGGACACAAAAATAAGTGTATTTCATACAAGTGCGATGTTCTCTAACTTAGCCCAGCTCCACTACTTTCAATAGCACTAATGTCAACTTCTTGACATTTGCGCTGGTTCTGGAGCCATTTATTATTATTATTCAAGTTAATGTTGCAAGCAATATATGTAAGTTTTCCTGCCCCATTGAGTATGAGTATTTACCAAAACTTCTTTCAGTGGTAGCCGACGACGGTAGTAGTGACAGTATGGCAACTTGGAACAATAACCTTTCCACCAAGTTGTAGGCGACATATTTTTACGTGCTCCTCGTTTATGCTTTACTCTCCTGCGAGAAAGTTCGCTTTTATGCGCGATCGTTCCTTGGTCACGAACGAGAACGTTCCCTTCTTCGCATCACTACCAATGGACCATTCCTGAATGAGGGCACTGACAGGTCGGCCATATTGCTGTGGGTGCCCATGTCATACTCTATTCATTTTTCATTGTTTATCGGTAAACGTTCTTAAAATCAATGACAGTAATCAAATAGCAAACTTAATTATGAGAAAAACTCAAGGTAAGAACTAGAAATATTACAATAATTGATAGAAAGTATAATCCATTTTTCATTGTTATCAAGCAAATAATAGAAGATTACGCTTGGCGTAAAACTGCAATTCTCTGTTAATTGTGGTTTGTTATCATATAATTTCTGTTTCCTAATCACACTTACCTCACATACTATCAAATGAGCTAGCCACCAATAAAACACCATGAACTGAAATTGTATGCCAATCTTATAATTGGCTATTATTGTTCTGCAGTCAGATGTTTTTATTGGATTTATACTGGCGCCCCTCTACCATTACCAGACATTGGGATACAAGGAGTCTAATCTCCTTATATAATCTTCTTATATAGTCTCCAAGCCTCATACGTACAGAGTACAGTGTACAGAGCTTTCCAAATATTTGAATATAATTTCTATAATTTATACTCCTCATGATACAAAGCTTATAATTTATGAATCCGATGAGTAAGTTTATAATAGATATTATGTGTTATGAAACTTGTTATTTATTGATTTTATTTGACGATAAGTACATCAATTTAATTTCTATAAAAATATTTAAGAGGCCGTTCAATGTTGCACTAGCCACTCCCAATGAAGAAATTAATTTATCGATTCTCTGTTGTTTTGCTGATAGTAATTACTAATTAGGCTCATATACGTTCTTTCCATCTACAACTTTTTTCATTCGCTTAGCATTTTAAATGTTCAATTAATGTAAATCAGTTTTAACATTTTGATAAAAAATTATTGTTTGGCAATTATTTTTGTTGACCAGAATTTATTTAGTGAAATTTTAAAGGCTGGTTTACATTAAATTTTACAAGGTGGATACGTTTCGCATATTTTGCTTCAAATTTTTAACATTATAAAAATAGTATCTTCAGTTTCGCTTATACGTGCGTCATAGGCGTAACCAGATTAGAAAGGGATAATTGTTATTT
>CAJUYI010000355.1:90869-111029 GCA_910591695.1 Galerucella pusilla
TGCCGTTTGTTCCATTCAAATCGGACCAATAGTAACGAAGTTAGGTGCTAGTGCCTTTTTGACAGCATTATTGCGCTACTTTCAACCACCCCCGGTATATCTATACTCTCGATTACGTCGATTACCTCCGCACCGCCCCCGCGTTCACATTGCAGCAGCAATACCATTCTTCGCTAATAATATGCATGAGAGCTTATGGCAGCATGTGTTGAATGCCTTGCTATAGACGCGAAGGTTGTGGGATCGAATCTCACTGAAGTTTTTTTCAGATTTTTAAATATACAACAGGACTAAAAATGGCTGCCTTAAATTAAAACGCGCGCGCCGCTCTCTCTCTCTCTTACACATTGTCTCGCTGCTCTCTCTCTAACACACGGTTTTCCCTATACTTATGGTTGAACATACATATAACATCTACTCTTTTGATTTTCCAATTAATACTGTACATTGAGGATAATAAGTACAGGTTTGAGAGGAATGAAAACATGCACTTGCACGACACTAGAGGTAAATCAAATTTACGACAACCTTTCTCTAGATTAGAAGTATCTAAGCATGCGCCGTCTTTTATAGGAATAAAATGTTATAATAAAGTTTTAAAAACAATCTCAAAAAACAATATTTCGAGTAGATGTTTCCGCCAAACCGTCTATACATTTTTAATGGATAATACATTCTACAGTGTTGATGAGTTTTTAAATTCTTAGGAATTTTGTAGCAACTGTGAGATATTTCTGATTGGATCAATTTTTAAATTTTTATTTATTTTTTTTATATATATACATACCTATATGCTAATGTTATATTTAAATTTGCCATATGTGATAATGTGACTAGTCCGATAAGTTTTATACATTTTTTGTTCGTAAAATTTGTGTAAATTTTGTGGATGAATAAATTCCTTTCTTCTTTCTGATGTATCACGTTTGCTACGATTCCTCTTGTCACATTCAGTCTAAAGCTTCTCTAAATCCTTTTCTTTTCTCGTCTATTTTTTGTTTGTGAAAGAGTGAGTGAAAATTTTACTTGGTAGTGACTCAAAAGTAAGAAAAAGAGAAATAAACAAAATATCTGCAAATTCGTATTTGTTCTGCTTGGATATTTTTGAAAATTATAATTTTCTTATCAAAGTTGGGAAGGGGTTTTAATTGAATAAAAACCATTTAGTCAGCAATTTCATATATTTTAATAAATTTCATAATTATATAGATATACAGATATCTCTGTTGACCGAACATTATTTACAATTAAAATTTATACATTTAACATAATATTCTTAATTTTAAATTGTGTTGTAATAATTTATACAAATATACATTGTTTAGTTAAAGTTACAGCGCATATTTATAAATACAAGAAAAAACTGTTTTTTTTTTCTCCAAGTGGATTTACAAAATTGCACAAAATATAAATATATCTATATTTACAAAAATTCACAGTCACTTATGCACAATATTGGGGAAATAATAATATAATAATTGTTATTCCAAGTCCAATTAAGACTTTAATTATTGAAGTTATACATACAGAAAAATTGAAATCTTGATAATTTCTATGGTTTTTAAAATAAATTATTTTTTATACTACTACAAACAAGGTGATTCAATTGAGGTATGATGTTGATGTGGGGGTTGAGTTTATTAAAGTTTTTCACCCTAGAGCTAGAAATTAAAATGTTTCGAAGCAAGTAGTACTTACTATACCAGCTGTCAAAAATACATTTGAAGTTGCTAAATTTAACATAGATAATCTCTCTCCATTGAACATTCGTCATGTTTTGTTGTCAGTGTACGTCCATACTTGCGACCTGGTCTAGGCGACATAAATATTGCGATTTAGGCCATGCTTGCCAACAGCAGATTTTGAAACTATAATTATGAGCGTTTCTCAGACGCCGCGTCAAATGGATATTGGAACAACCACGTCTTTCAGCCTGTTAGCGGCCAAACTTGCGAGAATGAGTGGAAATAGAAGTGAAAAATGAATAAGACTGTACTAATTATTTTGACAGCTGTCTTTAGAGAACACTGCCGTCTAAATGGGAACCCCAAGCTAATGAAACATGGCTGCAGCGTTCATGCCGCCACGACCAGGTCGCGAGGAATTGGCAAAATACACTTGTCTAAACATTCAATTATCACATTTTTTATAGAAAGTCGGAAATGTACTAGTAATACAAAATATTTACCAAGGCGGCTATTTTTTTTTTTAAGTTTTTCGAAATAATAAACAATTTTCATACCTCCCATTCCACTACCCTTACCAGAATCCACATCTCAACCTCTTTTCTAGTAGACAATAGTAGATAATAGATAATTTTTTATGGTCATTTGGTATTCCCCATAAGAGCCTCAATATGAGGTAAGAGTATATACACTTCCTCTACTTCCTCATGACTCATCCTGTATATAGGAACAACAAATTTCACCAAAGTGTTCAACATTTTTTCTCTAGATTTGCACACAATGTGAATCAAATGTAATGTACTGGGTGATTATTTGAATTCAGACAAATTTGATTAGTCCATAACCTGGAAACCGATATCGAAAAGCAGTTTTAGCTGAGCGGCTTTAGGAATTAAATTTTTTTTTCACGCTGTTGCCAATTTAATATTTTTTCTCTCGACTCCAGAAAAAAATTTGGGTTTTTTGGAGATCGATAACTTAGACATTTTAAATGAAACACTACTTTTTAAAAGTACATGGTTTTATATCAATTTGAGGTGTTCTTAAGCAGCAGATTATCTTTAAATCATTTGAAGTGTCTAGTAATTGATCATTAAAAAAACCCAATCTCCCATGTAGTCTAGGGAAAAATACTAAATTGGCAACAGTGTGATAAAAAAGTTTCAATTCCTCAAGCAGTTCGATATCTTAATTGGTTATGGGCTCATCAAATGTGACGGAATTCAAATGATCACCCAGTATTTTAGAATATAATGATGATTTTTGCTTTTATATTACCAAAAACACTGGAATATTATTATTATTTCTATATACAAGGCGTTCCATGATTTAATACCAAAAACTTGTGCAAAAAATTGTTACAAGAAATTACTAAAAAACACACTAATAAGCAGTCGTTACTCCACTGTGATGATGAAGGTTTCCAAAGTGTCCTAAAGTACCCAAAGGATCGGGAGGAGCCGGCGTGGGTTGGCACACGTACCAATCGCTTAACGATGTCGTACCAGGAACCTGAGATGGTAGTTGAACATGGGGTGAAGCAGCGACAGATATACTACCAGCTGAAGATGAGTTAGATTCTTCTCCGTCGCTTTCGTAGTGATGAGGAGATCTTCCAGAACAACCATGAACCTTAAAGAAATATAAAAAAGAAAATTAAAAACAAAAAATGGAAATTTGAACAATCCTATTTGGAATGGAATCTGTATTTGCCTATGGAAATATTTTTCGATCTGCGCTGTGCACATTTCCAATTAGCGTCTAGTTGTTACGGGGAAACGTATAACGCTTTGCTGGGCACATGACCCAGGTCCGTGAGTTCCTTCCCTTCTGTGATTTTTAGCACTATTTAGTGTTTTTGAATCTCTCGACAGCTCGACTACGCCCGTTCCGGATTTTAAATTTTTCGATTCGATCCCACGTACAGGATTTTATTCACTTCCTTATTTGAATGACTAATGCCGATTCATCCAGCCATTTCCTAGAGTAAGGTAATACCTAAAACGGATTTAGGAATTTACGTAAAACCACGCTCTAAGTAACACAATCAATACAGTCAATGATGACAACAGCCAAAATGAACAATTTGAATTTTAAAATTATTTCTTTTCGTGCGAAAGGCATTAGCTGCCAGGCCTGTTTCGAGAACTCAATTGCAAGTAGCATTCAATGTACCTGGACTAATACTAGCTTCCGGTAGTTAAACTACTTTAAAATCTCCAAAATAACGAAAATCGATGATAACAAAACGGTAATATAGAATTTTGAAGATTTCGTAGATTTCGTATCCCAAGATTATTTTCAATGATTCATTCCCAGAATTTTCAGGCAACTTTCTGTTTAGCTTTGATACGTTTCCATGGGTTGTATAATCTTAGTATAGTAACGTTCCACGAGAATACTACACAAAACATTTCAAGCATCAAATATAGAAAGTTCCATAAAAAAGTGACGATTTACTTGCGACTTTTCCGCACATTATGAAAAAATTATCACATACTCGGCGGCTGCGCCGTATCTCGATCTTTATTCCTGTATTCAGTATTACAGACCTGCCCTTGTTTACACGAGATAAACAAATTTGTCTGTGTCAATCATGTCAAACAAAACCGAACCACTCTCCTCATTCAAAGTTCAAATGCAGCATCACTGACAGGCGGCGGTGTCACTGCTAGTAGGATACCTTCTTTAATCATTTCATATAAACTGCGGCAAAGTCGCAGCGGTGGCGCCGAGCGACAAAGTCGCATGTATGTCACCGGGCATGTTGTAGATCTCCACGGTTGAAAAATCAAATTGTAGGAATTTGTTTGTATCTCTCCAAAATTCTTAATTTCTCAATAACCAAACAAAAAATAACTTACCTTCATGTGTTTCCTTAGGGAAGAAGGATGAGTATACGATTTATCACAGCCTGCTACACGGCAGTTATACGGTTTGTCCGACGTATGAACATGCGAATGTTTTTTCCTGTCCGATGAGTTGGCAAAACGTCTATCACAACCTTCAAATTCGCATTTAAAGGGTTTTTCACCTGAAAACAAGAGAAAACAAATTCAATATTATTTATCCTTCAAGCCTTTAGAAGATCAATAAATAAATAGTTTATTTTGAGATACTTCCATAATCTAAAATTGGCATTTGTATAATATAACATGTCATATTTCGTAAAACTGGAGCATCATTAGGCACAAATCAAAAAACTTTACATCAGTAATTATCAGTGAAAAAATAGATTCTCGTTGGATGTCGCATCTGTTGACAGAAGAACAGAAACTCTAAAAATATGTACAGTAAGTCCTAACTTCTTTTTTACTTTCCCAAAAATTCAGGATGAACTACTTCCCCAAAGATATAGTCAACGACTTAACAAAATCTATTTGAATGTACCAACAAACCTAATGGAATAACTGCTTCCAGAATTAATTCCAAAGGATCCAAAAGTGTATTTCTTTTAGTGGAGAATACTATGAAAAACAATAGTATTCGAAACTTATCTACCATTTTTATTCTACACTTACGGGCATAAAAGTTCGTTGTCTAAGAACTTTCGTTATTTTTTTATCGATTTCAATTGTTTTTACTCCAAATTGTGGAAAAATTCTCTGGTATTAAAACAAACTCCAGAAAATCTTTCCAAAAATGTTGATAGCTTATTTATACAGGGTGAAACAGAAACCATGTACTCGTAGTCCAATTCCTTAACACCATGTGGAACAGTTGGGGAAAGTTTACGCTTAGTTTATGACAAAGCCCATCCTTTTCGCCATCTTTCAGTTTTTATTTCACCTTGATATCTTTATTTCTTTTGAAGATACACTTGCAAAATTTTAGGTGGTCGAGTTTTTTTTGCCGGTAAGTATATGCATAAGTATATGCAAAATATATGACAACATTCGTAGTATAAATAAAGCAGAAAAACTGTGGAAGTTAATACAAATATCCGAGATTCAGTAGCCAGGAAATCCTTTGTGTCAAAATAATTGGATCAAACTAATAGTTTTGTTATAGACAACATAAATAGGGTTTTTAAAAACTTGTCTTGAATATTTATTCAATTTATTAATAAGGATATTCACTACCCACCTTGTGTTCTCTGAAAATGAGATTTATTATAACCTCAAAAAAAGGAGCGAAACTCAAAGATCGTTTATCAAATTCCGTATGCTTCACTGATTCTTCCAAAATTTCCGAATAATGGAGTCGTTCAACTGCGGTCAACAAAAAAAACTAATAAAAAGAAAATTTACTACACTTTTTTCTGTGAAGTAGACTCTTGCATCGACTTGACATGTGAACAGTTAAAAAATATTTTTATTTTTGGTCAAAATATGTACCTGCATGATATACCTACCTGTGGTATTGGTACCAGTCCGTCGAGATAGCTGTCAAGAATTCAAATTTTTTACTAGGAAGAACATTGTGTGGAATGAATTAATTGTTTGATATGGTACATGACGTAAGAGTGAGAAGAATCTCAGTGATAAATAGTTTCGTTTATACAAGGTGAGCAAAAGCCGTAACAGAATTTCCATGGCAATGTTAGTTTTGTTTTAAACATTGGATTTTATCAAGATATCGATTCTAAGCATACTAAAATGAAATAAAATGCATCTCTATAAAATATTAGTAGGTCAGGAGCTTATGGAAGACACAATTCCTTCAAAAGGTTAATCTTTGAACGTGTAAACCATATCATGGCTTCCTTCTTCATTGAGGTCAACTTGAATGGCAAACATTATTCTGCTTTACTTCATAAAAATGTACCAAATTTGATAAATGTATGTCCCTATCCAGGAAACCTTATAGTTCCAGTGACTAGGATATGGTGTCAGCAGAATGGAGCACCCCCACATTACCAACTCAATGTGCGGCAGTACATGGAAGCAATTTTTTCGATTCGGTGGATAGAAAGGCGAGGATCGATAGAATGACCAGCATAATCAGCTGATCTTAGGTTATTAGATTTTTTGAGGGTCCAAATTAAGAGTATTGTGGACAAAACGAAACTACTAGATTAGTAACTTCCGTATTTTCCTTGTGGTGTATTTATTATTCATTTTACCACAATATATTTTGTATTTTTATAAATTCTGGTCATTAACTGACACAACGAAAAAATTTGAGAACTAGTTACTAGACAATGATGACAACTCTAACGCAATTTGCAAAACTAGAGCAGCTTTCAATAAGATTTAAAGGTACCTGTGAAGCAATTCGAGAAGTAAGTAATGCAACCTTTGAGCTAGATGTATGTACACGAACAAATTTCAGTGATAACATGCTAGTGTTTGCACTGAATTGTAAAAATGGCCACAACTTCTTTTGCCAAAATCCAGATTTACGAAAATTCGTAGTAACGGAAAATGAATGGGCAACACTTGAAGAAGTCCATAAATTATTGATAGAAATTTTAACACAAATTACTAGGGGAAACATATGCTTCGTTGCCATGGTTGTTGTAGAGTTAGTTTAAAACCTCAACTCAACTTCAAATGACGAAGTTTTTAACTTTACTGCTATACATGCGGTTTGTACCGATTTTGGTCATTTGCACATCTGTGACGTAGCACCCATGAGGTTTTAAACTAACTCTATCATTCAATCTGTTACTTTACAAACTAGAGAGTGAAATTCTTGAATGGGACCTTAAAGCCTACGGAATCAAAGTGGATGAATTGCTTATAGTGGGTTTTCAGGCGCTACTACGTGGGTTAAAGAGTTAGATTATTAGGTTTCGGTTGATTGAATAACAAATTAGAACTGATTTTATTTAAGTTTTACGATTAGACATGAAGCACCAAAATTTTGCCAGGCTCTCGCACAAGACATGAGACGAGACTCTTTAATTGCGAGACAAGACATTCCACTTTTCTTTTCTTGCGGGACAAGACGAGAATTGCTTATAATGGGTTTTTACGCAGCCTGTGATAAAATTCCAAGACTCTAAGGCATAAATTAGAAACTTTTGACGCCACTACGTGGGTTAAAGAGTTAGATTATTAGGTTTCGGTTCATTGAGTGGAGAATTAGAACTGATTTTAATTGTGTTTTTAGTTTACACAGGAAGCATCAACATTTTTTGAGACCCTCGAGAGTCGAGACAAGACATTCCACTTTTCTTGCGAGACAAGACGAGATTGTCCAAAGTCTCGACTAGTGGGCATCACTAGTGAGATGAAAAAATTTTTGATATACCTTCCACGTTTTCAAGAAAACTAAAAAGTAAAAAATAATAATAAACCTGAATAATATGCTATAGTTATTTCTACATTTTTATAGAACTGTCGCATGCGTCCCACGTTTATTATTATTATACACTTTTTTATTTAATTTATTTTTTTGGACGATTCTTGGATTAATTTCAAACAAAACATTTCTATGATCACCGAAATTTATAATAAACTATTCTTGCGGGATTAAAAGTGAGACCCCGGTAACTTGATATTTCTATTCAAAATTGTGGTTTCTTTTCTACGCCCTCTCTTTTACCATTCAGATCCAACAAAAGCGTATTTTTTCATATGAAAATACAAAACAGTGTCTCGATTCTCCACTTCACAACCATATCCGCTTTGAAGTTTTTTTTAAAAGGACCATAGATAAAAAAAGAGAAATAGAATCAAGGGATGATACCGTCAATCGCGCATTGTCACAGCAGACTGTCAATTGTCATTGTTGTAGATTAGGTGTATCATCATTGTAACTGTATAAGGGTAGATTAAGTTTTTGTTAATAAACTTAATCGCTTTAGTGTTGAATCCAAAATGAGGGGATTCTTGTAGGGTGTACTATGGTTGGTTGAATTAAATGTAACAGCTGTGTTACGCCATATTGGTAACAGATTAATATGGCGGGGATTTTATTACCCCATACCGAATTGAAGTTTACTGCAAATATGTATACAATGTTTTTTTGCGGGTAGCTTCAAAATAAACAAACTATAAGCAATTTATATGGACCTAAGGGTCAATTGTAAAAGAAGTGTTTGAAAATATATTTGACGAAGTTGAAATTATTGATTTGTATAACAGTTCATTTGGTTCATAAAACATTCAATATATACTCCACACTCTACACCACAGTACTCACAAACGCCACACGAGAAGCGTTTACCCCGTCGTCTGACTGACAAGTACACTGTCTGTTCTCGCTCCATAGATTATGAACGTACTTCTTATGTCATCAGTCATTTTTGGTTGAGCGTGAATTTTAAACTAAAGGTTTTTAATTTGAAATAATTTTATCTTGATAGGTAAATTCAAGCAGCAACTACGTTAAAAACAATCGCCTGGGTATACAAATTATGTTGCACAAATTTTTGTTGAACAACTATCCTTGAATTATCAAAATATTCGAATTTGTCCATTATTGACCTAGGTATAATAATAGAAAACATTACTAACCCCTAATAGAGAATAGTATATTCTTCAACGAGTGCAGAATGATGGCTATTATTCACGCGGATGAAGTTTTGGAATCATCCAAGTGAATAATAGCCATTATACACAAGTAAAAGACTATACTTTCTCCACGACTAAAATAAAAAAACTACCAGTGAGGATCGAACATCGATCGTCCGCGCCATAGTCAACCACCACTAGGCTATAGAGCATATTTATAAAAATGTAAAGAGTAAATATATATACGTAACTCATATTTTTAATCGGAACCCTTACATTTATAAATGAAATTAATTCCGGGAGGCGTACATATTCACTATCGCTACTGTTGTCCATTTTTTTCTCTTATAATACGTAAAATTATGATTTTATAATTATTTTGACGTTTCAATCGACGCGCTGTCAGAAGCGATTTTAGTTCTTAGGTATTTTACGTTTTAAAGAGACGACTTGATTTATTCATTTTAATTCATTTTAACGTGAATTCTGATAATAATAGAATGTGATTGGCTAACGAGAGTGAATTCTTTTTATTATTCACTGGTGTGAAGAATTTATATCATTATGCAACTAAATATGGAGAAATTCAATTTCTCAGTTGGCTAGAAGAAGCAATAATTGTCAACTTCACAGCTAGTAGTGGAAAAAAGGTTATTATGCATGATAGTAAATTGAAGTTAGCGATTTTCTAATTTTCACCCATGTGTTGAAATTTAACATTTTGTTACAGAATTGCTCATATTATAGAACGATAAAATAGACTAAAAATTATTGTTCACTTAATCACTATAACACTATGTACCGAGTTAAAAATGGTAAGTGGATTCAGCTCAGAAGGAATCAGCTTGTTTCGGATTATATCTTATTTCAAGATTTCTTCGTGCTTCGCAGATATAAACTGCATTGGAATGAGATACTTGTAAATAAGCTAATTTCTCTTAAGCATTATCTTAACAAAGGTCCAATTTAAAAAAATAATAATAAATATCTTCCCAGAATACACTTTCCTACGATTCAAACTGGAAATTAAATTTGGTTATGAAGACTATTTGTGAGCAATTTTTCAAAAAAAAAACGACTTATTCCACCAATCAAAAACGTTGAAATATATAGGAAATTAAGTAATTATAATTCTAAGCAGTCTTTAATTTTCGTAATCAAGGAAATGAAACTATAATTTGTTATTTGTATAACTGTTATTACTATAAATTATGCCACAAAGTTATTTAACGAGATTAAAAATTTCATACAAACCAGTTTGTTAACTTGTGTTTGTGTGTATATGTATAATGTATACCTACCAAACTTTTTTCTATTTTTAATCTTGATTATTCGTTCCGAACTATTTTAAGGCTTAAATATTTTAAAAGAGAGAGAGTGATATAGTGTTGTTTGACTTGGGATAATCTGTTTTTTGTCCTCGACGGTTGATATAATGGGAACTGATTCACATTATAGCAACTGTACAGTTAATAAAGATATATTTCAACTATATACGAGATCAGATTTTAGTGTTCCCGGATATAGATTAAAGACTTTGTATGTTTGAAAAGATCGTTTACCTGACACAATTCAGAGAAATAAAATCTCATTAATCATTTTTTAGGTTTGTCAAAGTATTTGAAATATCATCGGACGCAAACACTCTGATTTTCTATAAGGATGGCACAAGTTGTCTTCAAATTTTGTATAAAACAAATAGTTTGTTTGAAAACATGAAAACAAGTTATGAAAGAAACTCTTATATGTATCTCTAGGTTTAGTTGAGAATTTTGGATTTGTTAACAACATTGGTTTCTACCGATTAAATCTGTCAGCTAGCTATCTCTAGTCTCGGCTACACCACACGACCTACAGGTAGCTAACTAGAGACCAAGGGCCTTTTTATGCCAGGGTAGGAATAGTGGAAGAGCGATGTTAAGAGAGTTTGGTCCATTTTAACATACAGTTGATTCCAATAGGCATGTTTTTGTACCAAATCTCTTTTTTACAATTTGGATGGACTGTCAAAAAAGCCTGTCACTTGTTTTGTCTGGATTGGTATTTCCTTTTTCCATATATTTAAAAAATAGACCAGTAGGGCAAAGATATTTGTTAGTGTGGTTTCTTTCCAACCATTTGCTACTGGCCAAGGCGTTTGCATCTCCTTGTGTCTTTGAAATTATGGGATTGTATTCGATACGTCCTGAAAATGTATAGTTCTTGTTGGAAATAATGTAATTTGCAGTTCACTGCTTTCGTTTCCTCGCCAAGCAAGTTTAAAAGAGAATAAGTGGGAGATTTTTCTGTAGGTTTCCCAATAATTCCTGTGCTGTAAGAGCTTTCGAATTTTCTTTTTTTCCCCTTTGGTTACGGACAAACATACCTTGCAAGTTAAAAATTAATAAGGGCATGGAGAAAAAAAAAGTTAACGTCATTTTGCCAAGTTTTCAGTAGTTTTGTTAAAAAAACAGACCAAAAGTTGACCAAATATTTCTGATTTATCGTCTCTGTGTGAAGACTATTTACCATATTTCACTTGATTGGACATGAAATAATTAATTGTTTATTATTAGAATTAGAATATGATTTGAGGGAATCTTAAACTCTGTATCGATTAACGATTAACAACAAAAATTTAGGATAGCTTGTCGTTCAGGAAAAAGGTCTTATTATTGATGATGTGAAAGGAGTGTTGCAAATTATTAATGATTCCGAGAATGACTAAGAGGAATTTTTTGGTAACAACTAAATCGTGTGCGGGTTCCACAGCCATTACAAATCAATTCCGCGAAGAGTTCATTGTTATACATATTAACTATAAATTGTTCGACATAATTAGATTTCACGGTGTTTTTTTTTTAATTACAGAATCAGTAGATTGATTGGTTGTACTTTTTAGAAAATGTTTCGAGTTTATTGACACGCCTTTTATTCTATTGGGGGGTGGTAGTTAAATTACTTATCAAAAAGCAGTGAATATTGAAATCCAAGAGAAAATCCTTGCAATTAAATGACCAGCAGTAAGATTTTTTTGATCTTGCAGAGGAATTGTTGATCTCGCTTTTAAGACAAATGTCACCACCAATTTTTTGGAAACACGGTAAGTTTCGTCGGATTTGGTTCATCTTGGAACACCATAACAGCCTACTGACGTTTACTTAAGTGTTCATAAGAGTAAATCCAAGAATTATATAATTATGTCACCACTGACATAATTATATAATTTGTGGAAACCACTTATGGAATAAAATTCTTTGTCATTATTTTAGAAAATTATAAAAAATGCCGAGACACGTCAACTTTTGAATTGAGTTGTGCGTTATGTAAACATATATTTAAATGTACAGGGTGTTTCACGAAAGTATGCCATAGTCGGTGTTGTTTTTTTTTAAACACCCTATATATTTGCATATTTTTGAAATCCTCCTAATGAAACGATTCCAACAAACTAAATAATGTATGGTCAATTATGAATTATATAGGGCGAAATTTTAAAATTAATAATTTATTACCCTTGAAATATTGGTAGTTTTTTAAATTAGCTAAATATGGATTTATCAAAAATCTAAACTAACTAATTATTAGACGTATTTGTATATTAAACAAAACCTGCTACGCCCATGAATTTTATCACAAATACCTAAAAATTGTCTAAAAACGCCAATAATAAGACAAAATCGGTAAATAATGTGGATTGATTTAAATCGGTAAATAATGTGGATTGTTTTCTATTATGTCAGTTGTTGATGTGTTGACAGTTTATACTGAAAAAGTAAAATCTTTGTCAAACACTCTTGCCTTGTCGACATAACAATGAAATATTTAACTGAGACTCACCGAATTGAGATTTTAATGATGATCGGGTACGGGGATAACTGCAGAAGTCAAGTGGAAGTGGCAAACTTATTTAATCACAGGTATACCGAATTGCCTAATATTTCACAAAGTACTGTGTCTAAAATTCATGCACAATTCAGAGAACTTGGACATGTTAAACCATTGAAAAGAAAACCACACTTCGTTGAAGATGATGTGAAAGTGGATATTTTGTTAAGTGTCGAAGAGAATCCAACTTCAAGTACACGTCAAATTGCCCGTGAAAATATTGTTAGTCATACAACAACTGTTCTAAGATGTCTTCATAAAAAAAACTTCATCCCTACAAATTAACTTTTGTGCAGGAGTTAACAGAAGACGATCCAGATCGTAGAATGGTTTTCTGCGAAAGATTGATGAATAAGCTGAACAGAAATGAGATAGCTCTCTTTGTACCATTCTTTTTTCTGACGAATCAACATTCACATTGAATGGAGAGATACCGACAAAACTGTAGATATTGGTCAGCAGAGAATCCTAATTGGATGCGTGAGACACATACTCAGGTGAACGTTTGGGCCGGTATCATAGGCGACCATATTATTGGTCCTATATATTTATAGATGGAAATTTGACAGCTGGAAAATATTTGAATATGCTTAGAAATGAAATTATTCCTACGTTGGCAAACTTATATCCTAACGCAATAGATCCTAGCTTACTGAATGAAAATGTTTGGTTCCAGCAAGACGGGGCAACACCCCATTATGCTTTAATGGTAAGAACCTATTTAGATGAAATCTTCCACAATAAATGGATTGGACGAAAAGGTAGGTACCTACTTTTGAGTAGCCAGCTAGATTGCCAGACCTTACGCCGTTAGATTTTTCTCTGTGGGATTATCTCAAGAACAAAGTATATGCAACACAACCAACTAGCATTGTAGACCTCAAAGACAGAATAACTATAGAAATACGGAATATTTCACCTCAAACTTTAAACAAAGTTAAGAAGGAGTTCTATAGGAGACTGTGCTATTCCCAACAACTAGGTGGAAAATATTTTGAGCATTTATTTTAATGTATTAAAATCAAATACATCAGGTATTTTATGTATTTGTTCAATAACTGTAAAAATAAAAATTTCACCCTGTATAATTCATAATTGATCATACATTATTTAGTTTGTTGGAATCGGTTCATTAAGAGGATTTCAAAAATATGCAAATATACAGAGTGTTTCATGAAAAAAACACCGACTATAGCATACTTGCGTGAATAACCCTGTACATTTACATTTATGTTTACATAACGCACAACTCAATTTAAAAGTTGATGTGTCTCGGCATTTTTTATAATTTTCTAAAATAATGACATAGAGAATTTTAATCCATAAGTGGTTTCCACACTGTATACTTTTTGATATCTACCAAACCAACTGTAACATTTTATAGTTGATTATCATTTTATTCAATTTAATCCTTTTTCAATCTTACACTCCTCAAAAATATGTAGTACAGTACCACTATGTCATATATGGGACAGTCTGTATACAAATTTAATTATCAATAATCTCCATTAACAAATGAGTATCTAAATTATTTGGAATTTCACACACACAAATCAAAGAAAAAAAAATCCTCATTAGTCAAACCAGTGTCCAGTCAAACATAAACAATACGAGCCTCTTAACAACATTGTGAAACATTTCTCGTGAGATTTTCGGGCTTCACGTGCATTTCTTGTTCTTGTTGCATTCCGATCGTCGTGAAGGGTGTAGGAGTAGAGAGAGAGATGAAAATAAATAGCGAAAAGGATAGAAGAGATCGACCTGCGACCCTGTTTTGACCCCGCGCATTCATCTGCTTTTATACATACCACAATAACTCAAATGTATTCCTTGAGTTGTGGGTACATTGTACAGAACTCGAAGATAGTGACTTGGAATTATACTGTGCTTTGGAATGAATGTTTTTTTTGAATTTATTTTTTCAGAAGATGCTTTCAATTTAATTTAAGATCTTCGATCTGATCTAAAAGATTTCTATTTATGCAGGTGAATACCAAACTACACCTGCTGTTACCACTCTAGTTTACAGAAACATGCTTTTGAAACAGTTCCTTCGAAAACTTCAGTTAGCAATAATTGTATTGAATATCTGCAATTATGGATCCTTCTACTTCAAGTACAAGCTCTTGGCTTAGTTCGGCAAAACAATGTAAACGCTGAATTTAGGACTGTCAAAAAAATCAACGAAGGAAGATTACCATGCATGAAGAAAGCATCTAAGAAGTATTTGAAAACTGGTTTATTACCTACACCCAATCCGGCAACATAAATATAAATATTGGAAATGTTAGCTTATTTCAAATACTGTATTTATTATGTGTTCTACAAAGTTGTTAATTTTTTTATTTGTTTTTAATATTGTTATTGTCAGAACATATTATAATTTGTCAGATATTCTATTCAAAGTGATTAAAATAAACGTAATTAAAGTAACTTGACTATCTCTAATTCCCCATCATCAACAATGACCACATAATTTGTATGTTGTCGATGAAATGGAAAAAAGCCAATAAAGTTTTGTTGCTGCTACCAGAAATATATGGAACTGGAAGCTGAAAAGAGCTTTAAGTTAGCAGATGTAAAAGGCATGCAGATTGGTTGAAGTGTATATTATAATATATTACAAGGAAGTCTATACTGGATGGAATATTAGATAAGATGACATTGTATAATATACATTAATATTATCTGAAAACATAGGAGGTTCGGGAAAAATGTAACCTTGTGAATCTCTATCTTTTGTTGTAGATTTAAAGGCATTAGCCATTTTGTGAAGTGTTGTGAATATGCTTATATTTAATATTGTAATATCGCTTAAACATTTTTTGTATGGAACTTTATTTTAAAAGTTGTGAAAAATGTTAAGTTTAATGTTGAGAATTGGTTCCAAAGGATCCAAACATGCATTTTTCTGCGTAGAGAATACTTTGATAAACAATTGTTCAAAAGTTATCTACTATTTTCTTCCAACCCTATATGCAAAATATAAATGACAACCCTCGTTTTGTAAAAGAGGGTTGTTGATAAATTATTATTTATAAGTAGGAGGGAGCAAATGCGTACTGACCGTTCGGTTAGTCACACCTGTGGGAGTCTTAGGAGCGTCAAAATATAGACTATGTTGACTATGTAGAATTGTTTCAATTTTTTGAAACATTTTTTTAATTTGGTAAAAAGAATGAAAGCTTTTGTTCATTCTACCTAGTACGCTACTGTCAGTGAACGGAAAACAAACAAGTTTCTTTCGAAATTTATTTTAAATGGTTGGCTGCACTGCAGACATACAATGAATATTCTTCGATCATTCATCTCATTTCATTTCGTCAAGACAGACAAATCATGCTTTGATTGATTGTGCCGTAACTTCGTCTATTTTTATTTGGTTATTTATTTCACTGACCCCACACAAAAAAAACTTATTAAGGTTTTTTTTCTGTTTTAATTTGTTAGAGTCAAAAGTAGTGACGTAATTTATCCAGCAGAAAAATCTAGATATTTAGTTTGCTTAATTTTATTTTGATAATGACGGGAAGTCGAGCTAATTAAGATATTTCAGTAGTTCGTTAATTTGAAAACGGTGAAAATAAGGCCCGCGTATATATGTATTTTATCAACGCGAAGCTCAAAACTTATTCGCCCCTTCCTCACCGAAACACACAACGGAATTTCATGAAAAGAGTCAAACGTATAGAGGAATACAATTTTTGGTGAATATTTCATAGAGATACTACATATAGAGGCAACCAGCCATAGGGTTCTCTCAGATGTAAGTGGGAATGCCCG
Source organism: Galerucella pusilla (assembly GCA_910591695.1). Classification (NCBI taxonomy): domain Eukaryota; kingdom Metazoa; phylum Arthropoda; class Insecta; order Coleoptera; family Chrysomelidae; genus Galerucella; species Galerucella pusilla. The sequence goes on from CAJUYI010000355.1 coordinate 107,608, forward strand.
TCTGAACTCCAGTAAGATATAAAGAGACGGACGATCAAAGGCTTTTCTGTCTTTGTCTGTGTATATATAGCATACACGTTATTAGAGAAAGAGAGCATAAACCTCCCACTTTCTATCTCTCTCTTATATGCTGACGGGTTCGAAGCTGGCTTGTTGCTTCTATTTGTAGTATCTCTATGAAATATTTACAATCGAGTCTTTTGCAAAAAATGGCTCCAAATTTTTTTCTCAGAATGATTCTTGTTATCAAATGGTATCCCGTTTGAAATTAAGGGGGGAAATCCATAAAACGCATACAAACTCCACCCCCTTTTCATCTGCGACATACCACTCCTATGGATTACGCGGATTTCAGTGATTGTTTGTTTGTGAGTTTGTTGAGCTCACTAATATAAATTATTTTATCTGAAGATTCGTGAAATTATTGGAGACGTAATTTTTTCCAGAAGCCTTTCGCAATAAATTTCCAATGAGTTTCGAAAGTTTAATTTACGCTTAGACACTCGACGCACAAGCATATACACTATACACCATGTACATGTAACAACTTGCTGAAAGCGACTATCGCCGGTAAATCGAGTCTACTGAGCGACTCTCAGATGTGTTTACATTATTTAGTCTTGAGAGCTATCCTCTCATAAGAACTATAGCAAGCTACTTGCTAGTGGACACGTACCTTAAGAGTTTTTAAAGGTGTCCTAACGAGACATTGTCGCGCGAATGGGCACCTTACAAAGTTCAAAATAGTGAAACAAGAAGAATGGAGCTTTGTAGAGTGATAGAAAGGAAACTATCAATACTTGCAAATTCTTTAGCAATTCAGAAACCTAGGGCACAATACCTAGGAGACTACTGGATATAAATGACACGTACCTATACTAAAGCCTGCAGATATTCTTATATTTCTCTGGGAAATAGGAGTAAAGGAGCTACTTTAGTTTGTTTCAAAAAGTACATAGAGGATTGGAATGCAATAATTCTTTAACAACCATATGTTTATCGGATATTGCAGAGTGTACTCAGACAAAATATTTTACAAATAGTAGCTGAAAATATTTTATGATATTTTATGGCTCTGTAGCAGAATAGTGTCAGTCAAAATAGCGCTGGACAAAAGCAGCGGCGGACAAAATAGCGCTCGAAAAAACATCGGGGGACAAAATAGCGCCAGACAAAATAGCACCGCACAAAAATAACGCCGCACAAAAATAACGCAAAACAAAAACAGTGGCGGAGAAAATAGCGCTCGACAAAATACGCCGCATAAAAAATATAATAAAAATAATTATGCTTAATTATTTTACTACTATCTCATTCATAAAAATAAACTGTAGTTCCGAATTAGCATAATTGGGAATAAAATATTTTCCATAAATAATAGTCATAACAATAGTTTTCATAAGTCAATTCAACATCGCTTACCGACCCACTGACACAGATCAAAGTGTAGAAAACTAGAATGTCATTAAAGGTGGATTCATGCAATGGTCATAATTAGTACATTTTCATATATTATCATTTACATTTACACTAGAAAAAGTTAATTACTATTGTTTCCCATATTTTATAATATTAATTTTATAATAGTTAATTTTGTAAGGATATTCCAGGCGGCGTTATTTAGTCGCAGTGCCATTTTGTAGAGCGCTACTTGTCCTCCGCTGTTTTTGTTCTCCGCTATTTTTGTGCGGCGCTATGCTGTTCGGCGCTATTTTCTTCGGCGCTATTTTGTCCGGCGCTATTTTGTGTCTCGCTGTTTTGAATGACGCTATTCTGCTACAGAGCCATATTTTATAGCACGAAATGTTATATTCGAAGTGATCCTCCACAAGTTTTCTTTAACAAACTTTAAAATTGAAGTTACTATTAAATTATTGTAAAATATTTCGTCAATTTTGATTACAACTCTGTAATATAATGTTGAAGGATTATTGCATGTTTGAAACAAACTAAAGTCTCTGAGATTTTCCTCAAGAACTAAGTAGGAGTAAGGGCACACGATAGATCTTTAAGGTCTCAGTGAATGTCAATTGAATATACACAATCTTCGTTATTTCATAGACAAAGTTATCCTAATGTTTTGCCTAAATATTTGAGAAATTAATGATTTATTATCCTACCGGTGTCGGTTTTATCATTAAATACAAATCATTATAGCCAGTGGTTGCCTGTCGCATTCAAAACAAATTTTCCTTCCGTATATTCCGAACGCCACTCACTGAAAATAAATTTCACATCCTGCAATTCTCAGTCGCTGGAAGTATATCCTTTATATGAAAATAATAAAGCCCGTCATCAATTTATCGGGTGCCAAAGACTAGCGATAACAATATTCCTCACCATTCATTATTACCTCGCTTGTTATTCGTCGATAAAAAGGTCCCGATAGTCATTTGTCACATGCATTATGCAAACCTCTCCTCTCGCCCTCGATTCTTTTTTTTTCACAAATTCTCAAATTTTCAAAACCGTTTCGCCGTTAATAGTCGATTTGATGGATCGCTTTTGTGAATAGAGGATGTAAATATAATATTGTTGAGCAGAAATGGTAAATATAACTCTTTTTTTTTCACAAACCAGCACGAACCTGGAGAAAAATTGTGGTTGTAGCCCAAAAATCTTGAGCTGGATGTACACTGCTATAGTAAGACCATTTATCATTTATGGAGTAGGAGTACTAGAAACACCCAAGTAACACAATAAGCATCGAAGTAGATTTAAAATCGACTTTTGTGTCACTCATGAAGCTAATAGGCATTTGAAACCGTCCACTCAAGATTCTATTGTAGCATTCATTCATTACGTAATCGCTGCCTAAAGGGAGCGCGCGGATTGGCCTTAAAGTAGATTTGAAAGCTTATTAGCAACCTGTAGGCCTAAATAGCCATAAATTGGCACCAAAAGAGCATTTTAATAGATTTGATTGCCAACATTGGCTGTCAGAGTGATATAAAGAAGCAGTCGTTTAGTCCAGATATGGCTTTCAACGCTTTGAATGATCATGCGCAGTTAAACATTTCTCGTGAGAATGTAATGAAGTTTTGTTTTGGACAAATATTAGATTGATATTGGAAATTTATGCCAACAGTTATGTAAGTGTTCACAAAAACAAACATTGTCAACTGTGATGGCAGATCTTTCCTTCAATATATATTATGACAATTATTATTGTTTTTGAAACTGGAAAATATCATTGTGAACCATTAGAAATCTCTGCAAACCTTACTTTTCTGTAAAATGTGAATGAAATACTTCCTGAAAACAGAGGGGCCAGTGATAACTGTGAGCAAAATATACTTAATAAATTAAATTATTTCATTATGAATTAAGTACGGTGTTGTCATATTCAATTTTGATACCTATCAATGAATTATATACATCCAATTGAAATTAAAGTTTTTTATAGTATTTTTAGTTGGATT
>CAJUYI010000355.1:120339-158804 GCA_910591695.1 Galerucella pusilla
TTAAATTGATAAGAAATATTAATTTTCAACTTATTGAACTGTAGCACTATCTAAAATCAGAATGTAGCTTCATCTAGAATTCCCACTTTTAGGAGCTGACAGAAAAAACTTATAGTTCTATTGTACCAAATGCATTTTCCTATCAAAATCGCTCAAATTGGTCATTAAATTGGTTAAAAATATCAATTTTTAGCTCATTGAATTGTAGCATCATTTAAATCCGGACTGTAGCTTCATCTAGAACTGGAATTTTCACAAACTGGAGACAAAAATTGATTGTTCTAGTTTTTTAAATGCATAATATAATAGTTGAAATCGTTCTTTAAATTGATAAGAAATATTAATTTTCAACTTATTGAATTGTAGCACTATCTAAAATCGGATTGTAGCTGCATCTAGAATTCCCACTTTTACAAACTGACAGAAAAAAACTGATAGTTCTAGTTAATTGAATGCATTTTCTTATCAAAATAGCTGTAATCGGTCTTTAAATTGGTTGAAAATATTAATTTTTAGCTCAGTGAATTATAGCACTATTAGAATCGGATTGAAGCTCCATCTAGAATTGGAATTTCTACGAACTGGCGGCAAAAATTGATTGTTCTAGTTTTTTAAATGCATTTTGATACATAAATAGCAGAAATCGTTCTTTGAATTGACAAGAAATATCAATTTTCAACTATCTAAAATCGGATTGTAGCTCCATCTAGAAATCCTTCTTTAAATTGATAACAAATATTCAATTGTAATGCATAGGCATTAAAAATCATTTTTACTACCTAAGCAGTAAAAGTGTTACTTCTATGATCGATAAATGTCACTAAAAATGACGTTTAATGTCAATCGGAGAAAAACGTATTTGCATCTCACTTGGATACTTCACAATCAGCGGGATACTATACTAACATCACTACCAAATTAAAGTATCCTGAAAACAAATATTAAATAATAAATCACTAGCATTTCGAAACGTACAAAGCCAAGACAAGGATAAATCACCATCGTTTGTAAAACGTCTGGAGATTATTGAAAACCGGACTGGACTTCAATTTGACAATTTGTTCCAATTTTGGTGACAAACAGTATCCCAAGAAAAACATTCCACTTTCTTTTTCTACTAAATTGAAATAAATAGTATTATGTCAAACTGATAAATTATGCATTACATTCCGACAAAACATGTTGTTTTAGTAGGTACACAAAAATAAATTTCAAATTTGCTTTCTATTACCGCCTCCGTAGCGATACCTTTTTAAAGCATTTGACATAAAGTATCTCAACGGTGTACCTATAGATAAAATTTACCAATAAAGCATCAATACCCCTTATATATCGCTGGTATGGAAAATTGATCGAACACGCAGGATTTTCATTTGTATATGCAGGCATCTCAATCTCATTTAGTTTGACACGCAGGTCTTTTAAATGAAAGCGCAGGTCATTCAATTGGATACGGAAGCCTTCTATTTGATTACGCAGGGTTTCATTGAGATACGCTATACTGTTATTTATAAATACAGGCCTTTCTCTTGTATATTCAGGCCTTCCATGTGTATCTATATACAGACATTTAATGTCTAATGTTATAACGCAGGCCTTTCATTTGGATATACAGGAATCTCTACAGTCATTTAATTCCAGGCATGTCATTTAGACTTTTACTTGAATTCGCAGATCATCAATTGGACACGGAAGCCTCCTAATTGATTACGTAGGCTTTTCATTGGAATATACGATGTACTTTCGTTTGGATACGCAGGCAATTCATTTGATCACGCAAAATACAAGGATTAACATATATTATCTTTTCATGTGTATATGCAGGCCTTGCTCGAGGCCTTGTATTTGGATATTCAGGCATCTCAATCGAATACACACTCATTTCATTTGACACGCAGGTCTTTCAAATGAATTCGCAGATCAACAATTGAACACAAATCCTTCCAATTTATTACGCAGGCTTTTCATTGGAATACGCAACCCCTTTAATTTTATACGATACACTTTCGTTTGAATACGCAGGCAATTCATTTAATCACCCAGAGCGCAGGGATTTGGATATGCAGGCATATCAAGCGGATACAGGTGTTCCATTTATACCCAGATGCCTTTTATTTGTTTACGCAGGCTTTTTATTAGAACACGCTCTCCTTTCATTTATATACTTAAGCTTTTTGCTCGTATACATAGACCTTCCAGCTCAATACTCAGTCATTTAATTTAATTACGCAGGTCTATTATTTGCTAGATGGATACTGAAAATTGAGCCTTCATTTTCATTATAATATAAGAAATAAGATTATACATGAATATTTCGTTAGATTTCGTTAATTATTATTAAGACGTTATTTATACATTTTTCAAATGCAATTAAACAGACACAAATTAATAGCGGCTTAGTTTGTAGAAATACAAACAAGATAAAGACAAATGAACCTCAATTAACCAGCACCTACAGCGAGTTATCCAGTCGACTTGAGTAAAATAAAAGCGATAACGTTTGTTTTCCCTTCTCTGCGAACCTAAAACTCGACGTAATCGTTGTAATCGTTGTCAGCGACCCCGAAATCGATGGTCACATGTCTCTTCCACCAGACAAAATGGCGGCGGATACTATTATCCGGGGATTGTTGCATCCTTTATTCCGTCCTATTCCTACCAGGACCCTACTCTACATAGTGTAGGCCGTATTTTTTTCATTTTAGTACGTGATTGATAAGTATTTATTGGCCCTTCGAGACGGATTATTTGTAAAAATGAAATAAATTTATCTAAATCGATCGATATATGAAAAAAAACATGTTAGTTTAACTACTGGAAACCTCTTTTTTCAATCATTTAAACTATTCCTTAAGTTTAGGGTCCAAATGAATGATCTTGCAGCTTCGTAAAGGGGGATAAAAGATAGTAGGGTAGGGAGGTGTCTATCGGCCCATCTGCTAGTTGTCTCTACTTTCCATTGCTCCACTCCCTCTTATATAATAGCCCTATAAATGGCCCGTTCGGATTTGAATAATCTGCACGCACTGAATTATTTATGGTATATTATAAAAGTATTCAAGCAAACAGAGCAGGACTGTCGCAAAATAAATAATTCCAGTTTGCATCGAAACTTCTTTTGTTGAACTTTCAATTTAATCTACAGATTGACAGTACAGTACAGTACCTACAGTACAGTACGACAAGGAAAATATGAGAAAAACTACTTGAAAGAGAGAGAAGAAGAATAATTGGGAGCAGTCAGCGATTGTTGTGTGTTCAGTGCCCCCTATTTTAACCGCTGTTGCCAAATGTTATCTGTTAACGTTATTCTCAATTTTTGTCGGCAACACTGTTAAATACCAATAATTGTTAAATCGAAAGCAGTGTATAGTTTTTTTTTTATTGCAGATTGTAATTTGTCCAAATTTTTTCTAGAACTGTATTATTTTATTCTTATTTTAAAAGTCAATTACCAATCTCGATTTTCTCCCCCTAAATACGGCTTTATCTCGTGTTGAAAGACAAATGCAAAAAAGTTATTTATTCCTTACAAAGTTCCAAACATTCTAAACTGGCAACGCTGATTTCATATCAGATTGGTAGCTGGAACTGAACACACGCCCAACGCTGACTGCGAACAGTTATTCTTCTCTGTCTTTCAAGTAGTTTTACTCATAATTTCCTTTTCGTACTTTTGTAAATCGTATCGCGCGAAAAAACGTTTCCTAATCTGTATAATTTACTGTAAAAGACTTTAAGCTAGTTTTTTCAGTACCTTGAGATTTTTACAGATCTATATTTGAATAATACATTTGATCCTTATAAACCTTTGAAACTTTAATGGTTCTGCTTCGGTTTGGCTTAGCTATACTGTATATTTAAATTTTATAATTAGGTTATGTTTTTGTTATCGATAAGTAAATGTTTTTAAAAGGAACCCAATACTTTTGATATGTTGCTGTTAAAAATTATTGTTTTTGAAAGATTGACTGAGCCGTTCAATTAACATGTTAAACATATACCTAGAAGGGAATCACCGCAATTAACCAATTTACTGGTTGTTTTGTTAGAATGTCAATGAAGAAAAGGAAATGACGAGAAGTTTACACAACCGTCAGTGCTGTCAATCATGTTAAACTCAAACGAATACAAGTAATCTGATATATATGGATATTTTCAAGGGTTGATGCAACCTTATAAGCATTTAAAATACCACAGAACAGATGCAACAGTTTTATACACATTTATTTTATCAGTAAAGTCGGTTCATACTTATAGTGACGTGACTATAACCGATTATTTAAGGTTAGCGATGAACAGACTATGTCAACAGCATCTTAGAATTATTTCAAGCGCTGATGGAGTAAAGGAGAGGCGAAACTTACTAGTATAACTGAGTAGCCACTGCCTCATCTCATCTGCAAGAAAGGGCTAATAATTTTGGTCCCTTTCTCCATGGGTCAATCCAAACAATCACAGTCAGTTTGTGTTATTGTAGTGAATATAGTTTATCAACACATATCCATTGAGGACATCGTGAGTGAAGCCATTTTAGATATTAAAACAGACTATATGGCCACTAAACTCCCCAGCTCTAAATATGAGGTAGGGATACCTCACAGGAAATACTGGCTAGAGGACTAAAACAGACTGAAGTTTCCCCGAATATACAGACGGGTCAAAGACTGGGAACGGGACAGGAGCAGGGGTGTATAGTGAAATGAATAGTACTAGATATTCCTTCTCAATAGGAGTACACACCTCTGTATTTATGTATGATGTCGTAGAATGTGACATAATCAACAAACATAGGACTGACACTCATTGGATAATAAAACATATTAACTGATGCAGCCCTTAGAGCTTTAAATAGCCGTACGGTAACATCCAGACTGGTAGAAGAATGCCAGAAAGAACACAAAAAGTAAGATTAGTGTGAGTGACGCTATATAAAACGATATTTTTGGAAATGAACAAGCTGCTGGATTCAGCAACGACATGTTGGACCAGAACCAGACCACAAAGACGGACAAATACAGAAATGGGTACAAATCCAACATATATTACAGTAGAGGAGAACTCCAAAATAGGTACACAGTAAGACCTTCATGGGTGACACTTGTGTTAAACGGGTTAAAGAACTACTAAATATCAGTAGGGATGAGCTAAGAATTATTAAAAGTTATATAACGGGTCATGCCTCGGTAGAATATCACCTGCATAAAATGGGGCTGTATAAGGAGACAGGAGACAGACAATCTTCGGAGATTCCAGTGGCACGCATCCAGTTGACCTATATCGTGGGAGAGTACAATAAGCCCGGCACCCGGCAAAGAGCGGCTCCGAAAAAGAAAAAAACTTGTTTCAGTCTCAGTAAACATAGTTTCTGGACGAAATATTATTCTGGTCTCGTTGTTGAGTGACGTATTGTTCTGTCCTTGTGAGACAATATACCAGAGTTCAACTCTATCTACGTTAACTCTACTTTATGCACTGGTTATGGAAATAGTTGTTTATCTACTACACGAAAAATGTAACAATAACTGAAGAAATATAATACCTATAATAACCATTAAACAACATTAACACTCCAACTATAAAACATCTTGTTGACATGACGTACTTTTATCCTAATCAAACAAATATTTATATCAAGCATCAAGTTTTTATGAATGAAACGAATGTATACAGTCGAAAGAGGCGGTCGATGAAAGAAATTTGTTCGTATAAAAGTGCTTAAAATGGCCTCATCTCTTGTAGGTATACAAGTACAAGGTGTAAATACTCTTTAAAAAGTTCCCTCTTCAAGTCCTCTAAGTGCATTAAGCCGGGATAATCTAGCAAACGCTGCTTTCCGCTTCTTTTCGTTACCATTCACAAGCAGGTAAATATTTTACGTGTATATAATATATTGTTTGGCAGACCGAACTTCAAGGAGATCATAAACGTAGCTGAAAGGGCGTTACAATTTAGGTGCCGTTTTTTTTTAATTATATTTAGGTACCTATGCTAGATTTCAAAAATATAATTTTGAAAACACTATTTTTTGACTATTCATAATCTTGTTCAAATGTAAATATTTTTGGTTGAGATGAAACATTATTTTCTAGAAGGTCTTTAATGGCCAAAAATTCCCATCCCGAATAAGAAATTTAAAAATTTAATAAATAAGAGTCTTAATGAACATGGAAATAGTATATTGTATACCTAGGCGGAAAAGCACTTTACTGTCATAGTTTACTCATAATTTTTTATCCTACACAATGATTGTTGGTAATATTCTTTTTCCGCAAATCGCTAGGAAATTTTGACATTCCTGTCAAAATTTCTTGAAGAAAAAGTCAGGACTTCCTTACTGTAAGGAAATGATATTTCCGTACAGTTGTTAGTGTTCTACATAAATGATTGAAAACACATTGCTTATAAGGAATTAATTTATATTTTGAAAACATCAAGTCATTGCTGAATACATTTTTAAGATCAATTTGTTATATTTACAGTAATTTGACAGTTAGTACAATTATTTAACATTGGAGGAACACTCTTAGAACTATGAGAAACATTTTGGACAACATTCAGGGTGGTAGGGTCATTTTGTTGAATATTTTGTACTGTGGAAATTTTATTTGCCACCTCAACCTTATTGTTAAGCGATTCTTCGATATATCCTTCAGCAACGTTTGATGACTTCCATCCGCCATGCCTCTTTAAACTAGTTATGTCGGCACCAGAGTCAACCAATATTGTTAATATTGTTGCAGAAGACCGACGAAAGCAGTGACCAGTATATTCTGTCGGATTTAACAAGTTCAAATAAGTAGCAACTATTTTGGGCATTTTTCTAAATTGATGAATTCCTACCACTTGTCTACAACCCTATCCGCTTTGAAATTTAAAGAAAAATCGGTCACTGTTCATATTTTCTGGTCTTAACGAAACATACTTTCGATAAACATTCAAGTAGATCTAATTAATTACAAATGATCTTGGTTTGTTGGTTTTCGAATCAGGTATGCTGATTAAAAGCTTAGATTCTAAGTCTTCTATATCGTGTACAGTCATTCGGACTAACTCATCCATTCTACAGGCCCCAGAAATACCAAATATTACAGCCACCTAAAAAATAAATAAAGCTATAATCTAAATAGAAATTGAAACCTTGTAAATTACCTTAATCATTAAATTTTCTTTATCTGGAGCTTCCTGGATAAATTTTTCAATTTCTTCCTTCGTTAAAATCTTAGATTTCTTTGCCCTATAACCTTGAGCTTGCCGTTTCAATAAAGAACGAAGTTTTGAGTATGTAGATATATCTACATTGTGTTTAAGTGCAAGGGTTGACTTCAGCATTGAATAATTGGCCCATAATGTTGAAGATTTCATCTTTAAACAAATGTCTAGGAAGTATGCCATTACAACATTTTCTGAGAAAGACCTCGTATTTTTACTCATGCGATAATCCATAAAAAGTCTGTATGCATTTTCGTACTTTTCTCTTGATTTCTTTGGCAATAATTCTAATGAAGCAGTATTCACTGCCTCAACCAGCTCTGGAGGAGTCCCAGGAATGGAAATTTCATCATCACTTATCATTTTACTTTCGAGAACACCAGCAATTAAATTTATAAGCGTCAAGTTTGACAATTCAACCTCAATACGTTTTCATAGTAACCCAAGTAATTTTATTAGGAATTTCAAAGCACCATTTATTTGGGAATAAAATTATCGCGTTTTTTTTAAATCAATCAATATCTGTCGAATTTTAAACGATTTGCGGAAAAATAGTATGTTTACCTCGTAGGAAAAGCCACATTCCTGGACTCTGTGTTGCTAAGTCTCGGCTTGCGCCTCGACTTAGCAATCTTCACAGTCGTCCAGGAATGTTAAGCTTTTCCTACCCGGTAAACAATGTACTATTAATAAAAATTTTATTTTATAATATAAAATTCATTACCTACCTACTGTTTTTATCCTACACAATAATTGTTGGTGATATTTCATATAAAAATTCTATTTACCTTACCTTATTTCATCTGATTCAGGCTCCATAACTTCAAACTAACATCAATATATACGACAACTTATGATTGAATTTGCAGATATTGAAAATTTTTTTTTACACTGACGTTTAGTGGTGTTTATTTGAAGCGATTCGTTTTTGTTTCTTCTGAATGATTTGATTGAAATCACTTATATGCTATTAGAAGTGGGATATCAATCAAATTAACAATTTTGATTTAATAGCGTGGAAACGTAAAATTTATTTTCTCGGCTAGCCGGGAAAAAGGTACTTTTCTCGCCTCTTTAAAGCTGGTAAAATTGAATTTTCTCATAGTGTAGGATGAAATAACTATTTTTTGCCATAGATTAATAATTTTTTGTAAGAAATTAAAACCTCCTCCGGGTACGTTACATATGGTACGCTTATGGTAGTATGTAAGCACCATTTCGAGTACACATATTTTAAGGACGACCAAACGTCGTAGTCGTTGAATATTACAGCTCTCAGCCAACTCCGTAATGTGAATAATAGGATCATTATGTGCGCGTTTCGTTGCGGAAGCAGAATTCTATTCAAATGTGGCATTTTTGAAGGGTGAAGAGACGCGAAGGGGCGGTACGTGTTTGTGGTTATGGGGTGTTTTCGAGATAATACGGCTGCTCGCCTGGAAAAAGATTATTTGGTCTTTAAGAATTTACAACTACTTTGAAAATTTGAATTAAATTACTGTATCTATATGAAAATATTTTGTTCATTGAACAGTTAGGTAGGAAGGGGGCGAGGTCTTCCAGGGCTCCCAATTTTTACTCCGACGACTTTTGTTATTTATAAAAAAAATAGTAAGAAAAGAAGTGATGTTTGGTCTATGAAAACTTTAAGAGAATAAGTAACAAAGCAGCAATCAATGGAAAAATGTAATCACTATTTGTGGATTTGGTCATTATTTTAATAGGTTCAAGATTATTCTAATTTACTAAAATAATCTCATAAAAAAACCAATTTTTACGAAGAATATAAGTCTAGTATTTCTTCTATCCCCTTTATTAGTTCTATCCACTTTTTATCGGTCTAACCATTCTACTGTGGATAGTAATTCCCGATTCCATCATATGTCTTGTATCTGCCTGTTTCCATTCTGAAAATATGTTCATTACAATTTAATTGTTTTCTCTTTAATTTTCTTATTATTGGTTTTTGTTTTGTTATTTGTCTTATCTCTTAATTTCTACATTTATCCTACTTTGTTTTCCCTACTATTCTTCTTAAGTGGCTTCATCTGTGTTGTGTTCATCTTGGCTTCATTCTTCTTTCTCTATGACTAATTTTCACTTGTGCATGTTATTTTTGGTATCGTTATTGTATTGTGGATCCTAAGTCTCACTTCCATATCAATATCTCTTCTGATTTCATTCCTGCGATTTGTACTTTAGCACTTACGTTCTCATATGTGATGTTGATAGCCGCCCCCTTTAGTCTTTTTTAGAACAAGAGAAATATTCACAAGAGAGACACGAATCTTGTCAAACACTGAAGTTGTTTTTTTTCCTCTGTTAAACTATTCCAAATTTTCGAATCGCCTTTATTTTTGGGTTCTATTATCACTCTAAATGAAACTAAGCAAATTTGTTCGGCTCGGTTGTTTTTATGTATATTGAGTCTTCAAAGAGCTCAGTGTTCGCTTAAGCTTATAACAAAGTCTCACCGCCACATTTGTAAATTCAAGCTATGAAATTAATAAAAACTGCTATTTTAAACTATGGAATTAATAAAACCTGCTATTTCAATCTGTGAAATACAAAAAAACTGCTATTTCAAACTGTGATATTCAAAAAACTTCATTTTCAAACTATAAAATTCAGGGAAACATGTTATTTCAAACTATGGAATTCATAAAAACTGCTATTTCAAACTGTGGAATTTAAAAAACTGCTATTTCAAACTATGAAATTCATAAAAACTGCTATTTCACACTATGAAATACAGGGTGTCTCATTATATTCTGACTGTTTTTAAGAGCTTATATCTTATTCTGGATAATAAGATGCGGTTTCCACAGTTAGGTTTAAAATTACCATGAGTTTTGTTGTGACACATTTACACGGTTTACCCGCTAGAAATGTGGCGTATTTTCAGATTACAGTAGATGTAATTTTTTTAATGGGACACCTTGTATATTAAGCAATTTCTTGAAAGACGCATATTTTTACTTTTTATCGGTACCTCAAAGTTTAAAATCAGTGCACAGAAAGCGAAGTTAGATAACTTTAACTGGGATACTGTAATGATTCAGATATCTTATTAATAAATAATAATCAAGGAGGCGTAAATATGTCACATCACAAAAATTTTGCGATCATTGACAGAACGTCACATTATGCTAGAACCAGTTGGAACAAGATGGTATTTTGAACCAAAATGTTTGCTTTCAACAAGACGTGGCTCCACCCCATTATTCCTACATAGCAAGAGAATCTGTTAACCAACAATTTGGAAATAACTGGATTGGTAGGACTGGTCCAATAGAATGGCCTCCAAATTCCCCAGACCTGACTGTCCCAGATTTTTTGTATGGGGATTTGTGAAAGATAGAGTCTACAACCCGATGCCTGCTACTATTGAGGAATTAAAAAATAACATACAGCAGGTAATGGAAAGTATTCCTCTTGAAATGCTGACAGCAGCATTTGACAACTTGGTTCGATTCCACAAATGTATAGATCAAGAAGGAACATTTGTTTTATAGTGCCCTTAAACATGTTTCTATTTGTTTTTTACAGTTCACTTTAGCTAATAAAGTTCCCAGTTTATATCTAAATCATTACAGTATCTTAGTTAAAGTTATCTAACTTCGCTTTCTGTGCACCGATTTTAAACTTCAAAGTACCGTTATGAAGTAAAAATATGCGTCTTTCAATAAATTGCTAAATATACAGGGTGTCCCATTTAAAAAATTACATCTACTGTATTCTGAAAATACGCCACTTTTCTAGCGGGTAAACCGGAAGTACGGCATTTATATAAAAGTGTCACAACAAAACTCACGGCAATTTTAAACCTAACTGTGGAAACCGCATCTTATTATCCAGAACCGTTTCGAAGATATAAGCTCTTAAAAACAGTCAGAATATAATGAGACATCCTGTATATTAAGGCCGCTATTTCAAGCTATGAAATTGATTACAGTAGAGATATCAAGACAAGTACGAAATTTGGAATTACAGTGGAGATAAAAGAGGAGTTAGGAAATATTAAAATTATTAGAAGTAGAGGTGTATTTAAAGATATTATGAGAAAAACTGGATTTGGATGAGAAAGTTTTAGGTTGGACTCGGTTATAGGTTTTTCGTTTTTGCTTCAAGTTTATATGATAGTTTAAGTAATTAGTAAATATATCATCATTAGTAATCCCTACATACTTCCACTAAGTGATTATAATTTAATCTAAATTAATAATTTCGTACAAAAATAAGTAGGTAAGCAACAGCAGATATCTCCGGCTGTCTTAAGCTAATTTTATAGTTAAATTATAGTTTTTTATTGGGAAATACGTCAAGTCTGGTCAATAATACTCTAATTTTATTAAAAAGCACGAATAAATTTTTGTTTATTTTAAAAATGCTATAAATCTTGGCTAACGTTTTTCAAATCGCCTAATTATAACAGATTATTTGATACATAGCTAATTAACCACGGAGGGTCTAAGGTTAAAACAACGTGATCGATATTTATAAGAACCTAATAGAGTGGCTACCGAAGAGGCTGGAAAGTAAGCCCCCCAGGGGTTTTACCACGGTGAGATGGGTGCACGCCTTATTACACCAGAGACTAGAATTAAAATTGCTAGCTGTTAGTAAATCGAAAACGCCCATCTGCTAGTGGGTTGTTAAAAAAATTATTAATTTTGATATTTAAGCTATCTAAAAATATTTATTCGAATACTATATAGGTACAAACGCGTACATAAACATAAACGAGAGAAATTTCGTTGTATATATATAAAGGACTTTGTTGGCAAAACTGATTTGCTGGAGGAGGGGTCGTAATTACATTTTGTTAGGCTTCTGTGCTGTGCATGAAAAGGATGGGAAAGGGGTTAGACGGCCTGATGGGGCTCTTATTCGGAGCGTTAATTTTATTACATCTACGACCTCGTTATTTCAATGCCATTACAACGTAAAATATGTTCTATAATGTTAGTTTAATCCTAACGACGTTAAATAGAAGATTATTTGGCATGTTTACGAGTTATTTATACCGGAAAAAATCGATATTACAGTCTTATTGGAAACTATTGATGTCGTATTTCATCAAATAAACTAGAAAAGTTAATTTGTAACAGCTACATGATTAAAGTATTATTACAGTTTCCTGTATTATTGTCGAATTTAATAAAGCGCGTTACCAATAGATACCTATCGCAGAATAATAACTAAAGTTTTGAAAAATATTTTTCTACAACTGCTATGAAAAGCGACCTATTTCTCATAGCTCACTTAATTTCAAAACCAAATACCAAACCAAACTTATACTGTGAGAAATATTATTTCTCACGGCACTTTGCACACGCCACATACATTTATATGGAAAATCAAATAAAATTGACAAAAACTTAGTAGGTATGCTACTGTCATCTTTAAATACGTACTCAGTTGTCACAAAACTTTTAGATTATATTAAAAGATTTTAAATTGTAAAAGGTAGTTTCAAGTTTCAATCGTGCTTTGATAAAAATCCCAATTTATATTGAAAATATTAGTTTAACAAGACATACCTATAAGTACTTATTTATAATATAAATAATATGGATACTGACAGATACTCCACCAGAGATATTGGAAAAAGCTGCAAAAGTATCTTTAGATTTGTGGCCGGAAATTTCAAGAAAAAAGTATGAATTGGCATACGAAAAATTTATAGAGTGGAGAAGAAATACAAAAAGAAAATCTTTTTCGGAAAGTATACTTTTGGTATATTTTGAAAAGTTGTCTAAAAAATTTTTAGGTGTCTACACTTTGGTCACAGTTTGTGCAGTTGTAGAAAAAGTATAGTGTGCAACATGCGGCAAAAGTACTTTTCTCACTCGTGTGTTTGCAGCACTCGCCCCTTGGGCTCGTGCCACAAACTTCCACACTCGAGAGAAAAGTTGAGCTTTCCCCACTTGTTGCACTAAATACTATTCCAAAGACACTGGCCGTGCAGCTAAGAAGCTACAACTACTTCCCGGGCTGATATCCCCGACGGATATTGATTACACTTCAAAGTCAAACGGGCTTGGTATATCTACAAGATATTTAACACTAAATGTTTCAAATATTGTTGAAGGTGAGGATATCGCTGCTGTCACAACTTTTACACTTCCGTTACTGGAAGACATGTATTGATTGTGATTTTGGTGTATCTTCAGTCCGTGATTAGACTTTTAGCTCGCGGGCGGAGAACATATACCTTGTACTGAGGAGGCGCAAATATGCCGAAACCGGTCTACAAGTTATGTTAGGGATACTCGATATACATCGATGTATCGAATTCACTCGATGTTTATAGTTCGATGCATCGAAACGATTCGATGCTTTGAAAAGGTATTGATTTACTCGATGTATCGATGTTTTCTCATAAAACATCGACTTAATGGTAACCAGCTGATCATTGTACATCTATTACTGTTCAGTAGCTCTGATTTAATAAAATTAAAACTTGAATCTTTTTTTCTTTTACTGGCACGGCTAATTTGGAAATTGACATGGGCAATACTGCGCCAGAGAGAATTTAAAAAAAAACTTCGTTTGTTTTGGTTCTGCGTCAGATTTATTGTGAGACAAAAACGTTAAATGTTTTTACTTGTGTCATAGATGTGCATACTTAACAACATAAAATAGGATTGGATTTGGATATAATATAGTCATTAGAGTAAAATTTCAAATCGCCAATCAGCAACGAAACAGACTGAAAGGATAACGTTTAAATAAGCTTTTGTTTTTGCAAAGTCTTCCAAAAGAACATTGGTTATAAGTCTTATTGTTACACATTGCCATATATTTTTTTAATAAATGACTACTGCATGAAAAGTATTTCTTTTTTATTTTAGTAACATAGATTCCGTAAACACACATACAAAAGGCAAAAACAAAAGTGCTGTTGTAGGAGTAATCTATAATGAAAAATGTGTTCAGAAGGCCGACTACAGCTTGTGATGCAATGTTAGAAAAAGTACTCGATTTTGAGAAAACATCGATGTTTCTAACCGATGTATCGAAAAATATCGATGCACAGCCGCGATGTATTGCATCGAAAAAAAACATCGATGTATTTTTTAACTGTTATGTTGTCCCTTCTAATTGCAAGCCAGAACGGTTGGTGTTAAATATCTTTTAGATATGTGATTTGCAGTTAAATTCAATATCCGTCGGGACCTATATACTGGGAAGTAGTTGTTGCTTCTTAGTTGAACGGGAAATATTTTTCAAAACTTTATAACTCGTTAGATTAATTATTATTCTGCGATATCTCTATAGCCACATGATTTTCTATACTCAGTTTTTTTTAAACAAACTATAGCTCTATCCATTTAGCTATTAAATAAAAACACCAATTTCTATCCGTATATAAAATTGACATGTATAAGCTGTGAAAGTACTAAGTAGCTTTATTATTCATTATACAAAAGATCTCGACTTTAATAATCAGATTGTAATAGATACCAATCTACGGTAGAAAAATGCGTTCTAGACGAATACAAGTTTAGGCAGAAGCATCGGTCTTTTTGATGGTTATCTCGTCATTATTTAGGTTTTGTATATACATCTCATATGTGTTACTATCATTAAATGTTTTGTATTATAATCTCTTTGTTAAGGTTGATTAAATTTTTTACAGTAAATTAATGTATCATAATCTTGTTAGAAGATTATTTTGTACAGTGTGTTTGAAATAAAACAAATACAATTTTCGTTTATACTTTTTCCTTTCAAGGTGGAAATATGGTATTTTAAGGTTTAAAATATTTCACAGGCACAACGATGAATTATGATTGAATCACATATAGTATATTATTTAACAGGCATATAATTATGGCTATTATTCAGGAATTTAGAAAGGGATTATAGGCTTTCATACCTATATAATTCAAATTTGAGGACTCTATTTACATTCTCTCCAGTGTCTGATTCGCTTTGCATATTATATTTTATAGTACTTAACTTCAATTTTAAATAATTATTTTTTCTCTTATTTTTTGGGAATCAAACCACAATAATGTTTTTTATTTCGACGTTGTCAAGATTAACTAGTAATACAAATAACAAAAACGAAACCAAAAAATGAAGAACAATCTTCAAAAAATTGCATATATCCGATATCTTGTGAATGCGACAAATTCTATTTAGGTAAAACATCTAGACCATTGAAAGTCCGAATAAGTCTCGGAATAAGTGAACATAAAAACTATATCAAAGATAGGGAGTTCTAAAATCAAAGAAAGTACTTTAATACAACTAAATGCAGATAAATGTGTAGCTAGTATTTCAGCCGAATGTAGTCGGATTTGGTTGCCAATGTTAGAAAGAGAAATTTCCAATAATCAATTACCTGCGTTATCGGGATAGCCTCATAAGTTTTTATCCAGGTTTTCTTATGATTTATCATTGGAATAGTTGTTAATCGATACACACTTCAATACACAAAATCACCAAACTGAGTCATACATATTTTGAAAACAAAAATAATCATACACAAAAAAGTAAAAACAAACGCGTTTTATTAACATCTCCGAAATAAGCGGAAAAAAATCGCTATCCCGATAAAAACCGTTCCTGGAACGTGCACTTCACTGGATTCCATTTCTAGTAGACTATCATATCGTTAGAAGGTCATAAAATAAAATATTTTATTTCACATTTTACCAGAGATGTGATCTACTATGAATGGACACTAAAAAAATTTGACAACAAAGTTTTGTAGTCTTAAACTTCAAAATATTATTGATTGTCATATTGTCATATTTTTTCGTTGTGTCAGATATGGACCAAAAATTTTTTTTATTACTAATTAATCTTGACAACGGTAGTTGGAACGCTACCGAAACGTCGAAATAAAAAATAAAAAACATTATTGTGGATTGATTCCAAGAAAAAATAAGAGAAAAAATAATAAGTAATGCCACAAAGAACTTACAGAAGATATTTAAATAATTATCTAGCTACCTATTAATTATTTAGAACGTCACTTGCTTAGTTCTATTTTTTAGTCCACACTGTATATCATAAATGGTCCTAAAATAATTGTTTTCATGAAAAATACTATAGACAATAAATATTTAGCGAGCGATAAATCAGATCCGTTTGTCATCGGCAATCATAATTTTTTTCTACGAAAATCTGTTATACCTCACTACCCATCTGAGAAAAAGAGAAATCTTTTTCAAATTGATTTTTAACCATTTGACCTAAGTTTGAGGGCGTTCCTTTAACGTTCAGGCAAACAAATCCCACAATAGTCATAAGTTTTGTACTCGACAATAATATTTCGGTTCCTAGAACGGTTGCTATTGTATTTGACTTCTGAGAATTTTTGGTCTATTATCCCGGTCCAAACGATCTTTCTAAATAATATTTAAAATCGGTTTTTCGAAAATAGCTAACGCATATTTGAAACAAAAAGATACAATTTTGGAATTGAAATTTCTTGTAGATATGTTTCAAGGAGAAACTCCTCCTCCTTGTCGTATTTAATTGAGCGCGTTACCTATAGTCATAGATATCGCAGAATAATAATTATTCTAACGCTTTAAAGTTTTGAAAAATATTTTTTATAGACAGAAGACTAAGAAGCAACTACTTCCCGGGCTATGGGCACCAACGGCTATTGAATTACATTTCAAAGTCAAACGGGGTTGGTATATCTACAAGATATTTAACACCAACCATTCTGGTTTGGAATTAGAAGGGACAACATTGAACATAGCTTGTAGACCGGTTTCGGCTTATTTGCGCCTCATCAGTACCAGGTATATGTTCTCCGTCCGAGAACTCTAAGATCTTAATCCCGGACTGAAGAAGACACCAAAATCACAATCAATACATGTCTTCCAGTAACGGAAGTGTAAAAGTCGTAACAGTAGCGACATCTTCACCTCCAACTGCAAACCAAGATTCGAAAAATCAGTTACGTGGGCTTGAAACAATAAAGTATTATTAGTTTCCTGTAATATTGTCGTATTTAATAAAGTGCATTATACCAATAGATATCGCAGAATAATAATTATTCTAATGTTTTATATCTATTGAAAAATATTTTTCAAAAGCACTGACCGTTCAATAGCCGTCGGTGCCTATTGCAAGGGAAATAGTTGTTGCTTCTTATGCGAACGGTCACTTTTTTAAAACTTATAAAGTGTTAGAATAATTATTATTTTGAGATATCTATTGAAACTACTGCTCTTTAGCTAGTTTGATTGGAATAGGTATGTTTGCCAGTAATGTTGGACTATTTTATTCAACATATAAATTAAGAAATAAAGATACAGCTATCAAATACTAACAAACGAAATATTAAAAAAACAGCATAATACAGAAAAAGGATAAAACATATTCAAAGATATAAGCGAAAAAAAGGGAACATAAACATCTGGAAAGAATCATGGAAGAAGAGGGCATGAGAATAAACACAAGTAAAAGAAAAATACTAATTATATTATAGAACAAGTTAAGTAATGTAAATACCTAGTAGTAATGTTCTAAACGGGGAAACAAAAGACGCTGAAATAAATGAACGACGAATTGCAAGAACAATTAAACAGAAGAGGGAGGAGAAGTAGAGATGGAGCAAAATGGTAGGTAAATTGGGACAGATCCCGGGAAAAAGCGAAAACATTAACAAAGGGAAAGCATGTGTAAAGTCTAATGCTGTGTTTTGTGCTCCAGCCGTCTTCTTACGACTTCTAACTTACTAGTATTATAAGTCCTAAGGATCCAGTACCTACCTACAGCATGGATGATTCACTAGATATTGTGTAGAGATTGTTTGTGGAAGTCTCTGTGTTATTCTGTAGAGTTTTTTCTTAATTTTTTGGTGTCATGGTATGTTTTGAGAAAACGTCTGTGGCTATATGTCCTAGCAGACATTGAATTAAACCTACAGCTATACGTATTTATTTCATCTTCAGTACAAGGTAGAAATAAGCTTCAAGTCTTGATTAAAATCAAACAATAGGAAGTAAAAATGCACTTCAATTACATAGTCAAAAATTTATATTAATAATGCATAATATACACCAACTAATTCCATGCCAATTATGCCTTTCGAGCTAAATATTTCCCGAATGCTCGATCAACATAATCAAACATCATAAAAACTAGAAATCATTCGGCCCACTTGACTGAGCTGCTCAGCTACTCGTTTCGCATATTGTTCATTTGTTCGAATAATTTCGAGGGTGTCCACATGTGTGCGTTTCGCTTTTGTCACACATTTCCATGGTACTCTTGTCAAAATAGTCGTTAGTCTATTGTCGCAAGCTGAAGATACTCAAGTGGTCGTTTTCAATCGAGAGTGTTTAATATTTATGACATTAGAGCGTGAGGGATTTTTATTCACGTTTATAATATGTAAATGCGTAACTATAAACAGTGTTACTTTTTTTTGTTAATATAGTAACGTGAAAGATAAGGGAAGATTAAGGAAAAGTTCCATAAAAACCATAAAAAAAATTAGCGAGTTACCTAAACAATTTATGAAATAGCAATTGTAGTTGACTGTATAAATACCGACGTTTCCAGGGTCTTTGATATTGTGAATCACGATAGGTATTCTTTTACACAAGTAAATATTACATATTGGTAGTAGGTGGGTAAAATATCTGAAGTATTTTCATTTTTAGATATGTGATGTCATAGAGACGTCAACTATTCTAGCGTTTTGGTGCGAAATTTGAATTGTATTTTAGAAACGTATATATTGCTCTAGAAACGTTGACAGGTTAGAAGCCAGTGGTACCAAATATTGTTAAGGCTGAACACTTTCAACATCACCGCCAAAACAAATTATCTATTTCTTTATATTACTTAAATTTGTATTTTTAGCAGTGAAGGATTTACAAATTTTCAAGGTATAGGCTGAATAGTTTTTGCCGCCCTTGCCTCAACAATTGTCATGTCATAGGTACCTACATTATTTTTACAATGCAACAATTTCGTTGTAATTGCACGTAAAATCATTTTTCGGTATATTTTTGAGCTAATCGAAGCTCAATCATGTATGGGCGGGGTAATGGGTTATTCAGTAAATTATTCATTATATTCGAATAAAAATCGAAAAATTATATACCTACAAACCGTCCAGTTCGTAGCCTCCAACCAGTGGAAAGACTGGCATGTATGGGTTGTTAGTGGGAATAAGAGGGGCATAGTTTTTACAATTTCGCTGTTTTCACTCATAAAATGTGAGGGCAAAGGGCGCAGAGGCGAGAGGCCGATTACTGGTTGAGGGGCGGCGAACTAGCTGGTGGATGGAAGTTTGCTACTTTCGGAACGTGCAATGACAAGTGAGAGAGAAAAGTCATCGACAAAATTTGTTGCAGACTTCTATCTGTAAGACATCAGAAGACCGTCATAAAAAAATCTTTTTGATTTCTATGAGGTAAAAAAAAAATTCGTTCCCCAAATTTGCCGCCCCCAAAATCTGCCGCCCTAGGCTCGAGCCCACTCAGCCTGCTGGTAAATCCGCCACTGATTCTCAGTGTTTGATAAACACCAAATTCATACGTTAAGTAAATTTAAAATGTTGTACCTATATGAACTAAACTTTTGCAATGGTATTTATTGCAAAGTTGGATGGTTGCCAAATCGTAAAATTATGAGCTTGTTCGGACATCAAAATTATAGCCAAGCTAAGATTTACAGCAGCGAATTTATTTCGTAACTTATTTGTTAAATTTATTCATGTTTTTTTTTATTTTGAAAGTTCTAATCGAAGCCTTGGTTCTTTTTTGTGAAACTTTCGAGTTTAAATCAAGAATTTTATTAAATCTGGATGAGAATGAAGAGGCCATTTAATCAATTATAATTATGCCATAATATATCCCGTTACTTGAAATTTTTTAAATAAATCCATTTTATCTATGGGAGCTATTTGAAATCCACTTAAAACACTGATACGGGGTGAAAGTACCTGCCCGACACAGAAATAGAAAAAAAATCATGATATTTTAAGTAAGGTATTAGGTATTATACCTACTTGGATTGGTTTTATTTAGGCATCTCTGTCGCATTTATGGTTTCGATATAATTATAGCTGCACGTTAACAAGAATGTTTCAAATTTTTACCAACTTATTCATACTTAAAAATTCGTCAATAATTATAGACAATGAAAATATTTTATATGCTTATATTTTGAGGCAGCAAAAAATTGTTGTCAAAATTTCTCAAGGTCTATTCACAGTAGATTATTATCTATATTTTGATAAAAATGATTGTGAATAACTCAATATTTTGTTTAATTCATACATTTTTTTGGTATTAAAATCTACCTACTATAGGAATGGGATTTCAGTGAATGCAGTGTAGTTTTTTAAGGATTGTGCGTTTTTGTTGTTAATAGAACACGATTGACAACATTTCCAACAATAAACTGGATATAAACTCATCCTTATAAGAAAGGTTATTGATTAGGTATTTGCTAAATTTTCGCTCCAACAATAATGGTAACCAAATTTGACTACCTACATCATCCTTCTGGAATGTTAGCAAAACAGTTAGTTAGTTCTTTCAATATTATGTTCTCTAAATCCCATGGAACATGATTCCCCTCTTCCCAAGTAGGTACCTACCTATGTTTGCAAATACCTGACATAAAAATTTCTATATTTAACTTTTTGTGTTATTCTGATTTTTAATGATCTATATACCTAGATGCTTCACATAAATAAGTTTTTTCATTCATTCATTCATTCAAACGTTTGGGTTGTGCTCAACAGCCCGGGCACTTGACCTAAGTCATTGTACCATTCCCAATGTTATCTACTTCCACTCCAAAAGTTTCGTGTCCTCTATATAGGCCACTAGCTTATTTGGGGGGATTTTAAGTAGTTCTGATGGTTGTATAGTTTCCTTTCCAAAATGCTTCTGTCTGAGTCCTTCTAAGTTCTTACATGAGCAGAATATATGAATAGGTGTTTCATCCCTTAGTTCGCACTTCCTACAGAAAGGTTCACTGACTATTCCCATTCTGTACAAATGTTTCCTTAGAGTGCAATGTCCAGTAACCAGGTCGATTACTGTCTTCAAGTGTCTCTTGCTCAGTTTCAATAAATAAGTTTTGTCGCCTTACAGTTTTTTGATACATCCAGTTTTTGCAACATTGTTATTCAGTTTTTGTCAGGAATGATCTCAAATTATTGGTAGATTTGAAGCTAGTTTCAATACGGAATTGATTAAGAATTAAAGCAAGAAAGATTAATTAGGGATGTGTGGGATGTGTGGGAAGCCTACGTAAATACAAAAAGGATGACATAAGAAAACTTGGAACCAAGAAGTTACAGGAATGCTGGAAAGAAGAAATGTAAATTGGAAAGAAGCTACAAAATTAGCAAAAAATAAAAAACAATAGACCAAGTTAATGTATGAACAAAACATTTCCATATGTCATAAGTACCTAACAAGCGCATTATCAATTATATAGGTAGATTCGTTTCCATTTTATGGAAGTTTTTAAATTAAACACTCGATTAAACATAATTTGAGTCAAATTTTATTCTTGTGCTGATTTAGTCTTTTGATTTAAATGATGATGGAATAAATTGGAAAACATCCTACTTGCTGACAAAAAATTTACAAATTTTAATAAAAGTTGATATGTTTTTCTAATATAAATGAAGTAGGTAATAAAGACCATGATGCTTGGACAAAAGTCTTTGAAGAAGGTTACAGTAAAAACAGAATTTTACGTAGGTACCTATTTTAACAAAAATTAAATTATAAAATTTTAACAATATCTACTGGTAAACAATAAATAAAGAGGAATTAACAGAACTTTGAACCTCATGGATTTTTTTCAGCAACTTCTCAAAAGAAATATTTATAAAAGTTTTTATTGTTTATAACAAAGAACTTGCACTTATTGCTCTTTATAAATATAAACTTCTTCATATACCTATAACAATAAATATACCTACCCAATACCCAATGCTCTCTTGATTTGCCGTCGCATTAGTTTTCAACAAAAACTTTGTAGCCAATAGAAAAATACAAAATATACTTATAAGACAAGTATCTATAAAAATTAATTTTTCAATCCTGCCCTTACAAAATAAGAATTAACGGTAGATTCAGGTAAAACTTCACTAAGTAGGTATACCTTCCAGTTAAATACAAAATCTTTGGAAATAAAAGAAGAAACTTACCTGTATGTGTCCTTTTATGAATTTTAAGATTCTCACTCCTGGCAAACACCTTTCCACATCCCGGAAAAGGACACGGAAAAGGTTTTTCTCCCGTATGGACCCTTATATGATTCACCAGCTTATACTTAGCCTTAAAAGGCCTACCATTTCGAGCACAGTTTTGCCAAAAACAAGCGTGAGTCGTGCACTCAGGTCCACCGACATGTTCGACGGTTAAATGCGACACTATTTCATGCATACTTGTAAAATGTTTACCACACGATTTCCTAGGCGGTGGTTGATCGGGATCTATCCACAAACATTGCATTTCTTGTTTAATAGGTTGCCTCATATACCTGAAAAAAGCTCCGTGTACATTGGACGGATGGTGAGGCATACTCATATGGGGATTAAGGTATTGGTGATGATTCGGTTGGGTATGATAAGCAGGGTGGTGATCTGTCCTTGAATACAACATTTGGTGATGGGAAGTTAGATGGGGATTGTGATGGGGCGGCATTTCAGGGTGATGGTGAAATAAAACGGGATCACTAGGAGCTGTTTGAGCCGTAGGAAAATCGTGGTGATCTCGTCGTAATAAAAAGTCTCTAGCAGCGTAACCAGCGTGAGGATTGAGGTGCCCCACGTGTCCGTAGTTACTTTGGAAGTGATTCTGGTGACCAGGTCCTACTTCCGGAGCCGTCATTGCTGCAGCGGGATTCTGATGTGGCGACGGAATACTTCCAGCACCACCATTATGTCCTGGGGACATTTTTAAGCCGTAAGTAGCCAAATGATGGTGGCTAGTGTCCATGAACGCGTTAATCATTTCGAGTTGGCACTGTATTATCACTTGGGAAACATTGCTTAACACGCGGTACGCGGTTTTTGTTTAAATTTTGAGAAAAAATGTAATAATGATACTCACTGGGGTGACTATTACACGCGGAGCTCACAGCTTGACTGAACACACATACCGGGCCATTCTTGAGTATCAGGATGAGGGTAGGGCGGGCCGGCACAGGATTGGCAACGGATAAAATGATTCCTATTGGTTGATTGAGATGTTAAATGCGTAGTTGGTCGATGATAATCCAATGAATGCGAGAGGTGTAGCGTGGCAACACATTGTACTTGTTGATTTTTAAACGTGTTTTGGAAATGTTGACATTTTTTTATTTATTTTGAATTAAATATGTCTTCTTTTACCGGAATTTTGTTTATAAAATGTTGTTATTTTCCAAGCTTAGCATGAGGAATGTATTTTGAATTTTAAAACACCACCACTAGGTGACGCTGATGAAATAACAAAAATTAATAGGATAATCAAATGAAAATAGATAGAATAATTGTACCTATCAAAAACTAACTGAGCCAGTTGATTTGTAGTATCGAATTTGTCTTGTGGTTACAAACGGTTTTTTTGTTTACCTACAACTCAATTATCATAGTTTTATATTAGTTGTATTCTATTGCTTGGTTTTTGTGAATATAGCTACGCAAGAGCTGCTCAATATAGGTAAGGTATGTGAAGGCAATAACGCCAGGCTGGTAATAACGCCATGGTGTCGTAGATCAGAGATTTTTGATCCAAACAGCAGATAGCGCTAAATGTTGTTTACTCCCATAGGTTTAGGTGTCCTGTTCAAAGATTTACTACTCTGTGGTGAGAAACGTCAGTGCTGCAGTGTGTTTTTCATCGGACGGACGTTTGTTTGTGGAGTGATATTAAATATTGAAAACCTATCGAGTGCTGTGTTACATAAACAAAATAGGTAAGTTAGTTTTTTATGTTAAATGTTTAATCAGGGTATTTTTGTGGTTACATTAATCAAAAAAAAGTTTTTTATTCCTTTTTCTTTCTTTAAGTAAACATAGGTTATGTTAAAAAATGTAACTGTTAGCAATAACGCCATACTAAGGTCTAAGCAATAACGCCATGGCTTTATTGCCAACAGCTGAGATTTAACACAATAATTTAAAGCAGCACTTCTTTGTGCGTTTCTGGTTTGTTAATTTTTTTTTCTGTTGCAGCGTAAGATGTCCAGACGTAGAAATCATGGCCTAAGGGGTAACTGGGACGCAGAATCGCTGCAAAAAACCATAAATGATACTCCAAATGGCATGTCTGTAAATAGGGCGAGTAACACATACGGCATTCCTCGGCGAACTTTAAGAGAATATCTGCAGAAAAGAAACATGACAAAATTTGCAATGGGTCGAAAAACGATCATCTCGCCTGAACAAGAGGAAGAGCTTTGTAGGAGAATAATCCGCCTGTCGGAAGTAGGATACCCATTAACTGCAAAGGTATTACGTCGATGTGTTTACAATTTTTGTGTGACAAACAATATCAAGAACCCATGAACCTGCATGACGAATGTGTAGGTTTAACTGGAGAAGACAAGGAGGAGGGTTACATCTGTCCTTACTGTGCTTAGTTATCTTAAGAGTTTTTAAAGGTTTACTAAGTAACCAAAGAATGTTTATGTTCAGTTCTAATGTTTTAATTTTATAATAAAGAAATGTTTGCAGTAAACCGTTTATTTTTCAATATTTTTTAATAAAAAGTTCTATGTTCTAGGTATTAAACGCATATGGCGTTATTGCTTACACTGAGTTAGCAATAACGCCAATTCTCACTAGATCACAAAAAAAATTACTGTGTCCCTAATTTAACCTAATTTTATTTAATATGTATTTTATTACTTGCAGTACAGTCCTATCACCCTGTTTAATATTTGAGATCTATAATAAAAATAAGTTATTTTCATTAAAAAACAAAAATATGAAGCTTAAGGTGGCGTTATTGCCTACACTTACCTTAGTACAGTAGCACACAAACACCTGAGAGCTTGAAAACGTTCAAGCCGATTCAAGCCCACGGAGCGGATTCGTCCTGCGAACATAGTCGAATGTCCAGGAGCAGTCATCAGTTGCTGTTAGTAAAGGTCTACGTTCAGTCTAGGAAAATTTATTATTAAAATAGGTACTGGAGATACAATTAACTCTCGAAGGCAAAATTTTAAATAGTCAAATACGAGACTCTACAGCTAATGTTATTAATTTCATGAGAAAAGAGGCTGTAAGTAATCAACCATTAAAATAGGTACCTACTTTGAAAATGAGAGTTTCAGAGGAATGCAATTGTTCAGGCTCCCGAGAAGGCCTACGAAAAATTATGAAAAAGATAGGAATCCGTTGGAGAAAAACCAGAACCAACAGAAAGTTATTGATGGGAAAAACCTGAAATCCAACACCTGAGACTCAATTTTTTACGTCAGATGAAACGTTATAGAATCGAAAAACGCTTAATTATATAAATACATGAACGAAGCATTCATCCTTTCATGCCATAGGTATAGATACAAACCAGAAGAGTTGAACTGATAATACAAACAAGGGACTACATAAACCACTGTCAACCAGATGCTAATAATAGTGAAAAAATGTTGACAGCAGTTCCAAGAACCAATCAAATTTCCTACTTTTTGATCAAATTCATGAACAATTTCACCCTAAACATGTCAACATTACACTAATAACAGACCATGGGCCATGGGCTATTTTCACATCATAATCAAATTATTAACAGCGTGCGTAGTGGAAATACCTACATCTTTATCAGTTATAGAAACTAACACGTCTGGATCTTCATTTAACTTTTCTAATTGTTCCATTGCTAATTCTGCCCTTTTAAGCATAGAAGTCTTAGGTATCTACATTTTTGCACATTTTCAGCTTAGTGCGTTTACAAAAATAATAAACCACATCATTCTGTTAAAACTCCAAGTCGTATATGTTATTCTCAATAGATATTAAATGTCCTCAATGTTTAGTCGTATCTGCAAAACTGCAGCCGTATTTGTTAAGTTGATTTGTCATATCTGACAATATTAGAAGTACCTATATATGACGTAACTACACGGAACACCAAGCAGTTACGACAAATTTACCTTACAACGTCTTGCTCACGACAAATTTCATTAACAGTAAGAACCTTTTACGCTAACCTCACATTTTAGTGTTTTGTGTGTTAGTTTGTTGTCACATGGTGAGTTTGTTGAGCTAGTAAATAGCTATTTCCTGTAAAAAAAAGTTCATAGAGCAAGACCGTGTTGTCTTCTGCAGTACATTTTGGTAGTAAGTCTTATTATTTGCTAAGTAAGTAAACAATGGTGCATGTTTGTTAGGTACCTATAATAAATAATGTTTGAATGGCTAAGCAAGGTGTGCCAAAACCGTCCCCCAAAACACATCTCAAGAGGAATCACCGCAGAAAGAAGAAATCTCATATTTTCCAAAATCTGTGATACAATGCCAATTAATAGGAAGAAATTTTGTTAGGATATTCCCATTTCAACGGAAATTCGAGATTTAGATGATTGAAATCAATGGTATAGCTTTTGGGCTGAGATAATAAATACATACTAGGTTTTGTGACACTTTTATAAATACTTCTTCGTTTTGTAATACAAAAAGTCGTTTTTTCATTCAATAAAGTTACTAACAACTAGGTACTCACGTTTGCTGTAGATACGCTGTTAGTTGCTTAGCAAAACCAGTATGGGAAAACTAACATTACCTATATATATATATATATATATAATCTACTAAATTATTGGGGATTCCGTCACAATCTGGGCTGGTTAAGAAATTAAACTCTTTTTTACTACTTCCAAGCTTTCGGATTTATTTGAATCCTTTATCAAGGCTAAAATATGAACAGTTCAAATATCAAGTTGTAAAAATTATAATTAATTTAAACTTACGTGCAAAGTGAGTTTGTATAAATTAAGTAAAACATCATTATATAAAACACGAATACATCTTCCACTAAACGTGGTAGTTAAAAGTTACATTTTGGAAATAAAATCTAAATCTGATTGAAGTCGAACATGAAGACAAAATTTGTAATTAAAATTCTTGAGTTTCTTATATGTATAAAAATAATATTTCTTTTCTTTATTGACATGCGTACCATTAATATTTTGCTAACAATCTGGTTTATTAGTTGTATTGAACTATGAAAATTATTTACGAGGGTCAATGAAATTATTATTATGAAGATATTAAATGTATAACTTATTCAACTTTATTAATGACCTAGCCATGGCTCACGTAATGCCTAATATTTACATCCACAAGTTTGTCATTCTTATGAACATAAAAACCAAACACCACTCATTTACCATTATTCTTAGACACTGTCTATCACACATCTCGAGATCAATACTTTGCCACCAATAAGGTTCCAAAGATATGTGATATCCAATCTAAAAGAAAATGGCCATGTCAAAAACAAAGTTAAAATTAGCAGTAACTATTGTAAGTATTGTTAATCAAAATTGTTACTAGGGTCAATAATTTATTATTTGATAAATTGTATTTTAAAGACTTTTTCAGAACATTAACACAACCAAAAAATTTTTTTATTCGTAACAATCTTATCAACATAAACCATGGCTCATGTGACATCCAGCATCTAAATTCATAAGTTTGTCACTCTTATAAAAATAGAACCCGTACATCACTTTTGTTACCATTATTATTCCACACTATCTATCACACATCACAAAATCCATTACTTTGCCACCAATAAAGACAATGTAATATGCGATACCAGCAAGGAAAAAATTGGTCCTGTCAAAAAGAAGGTTTTACACAACCGGAAACTATTAGTGATATATTTGCTGATTAAATAAACAAGACTATTTTATTATATTGACTCTGATAATTCATTGTTAGAATTATTATTATTATTTTTATTTTCATCCATACTAAGTAAAAAGGAATAAGTATGTATTAAATGATGTGTGTCTCTCTTTTTATTTAAAGAATTAATATCTGATACTATATATATATATATATATATATATATAATGTTACTGCAAACTGTCGTATCTACCAAAACTCTGATTTCTGATTATTTGTTGAAGTATTGCTCTGGACCTGGACTATTAAATTCTGCTTTGCATCCTTTAAATGAAAGTTAAACTCAATTTTCACTACATTATTCCACTTTGATAACATAACAAATTTCACTAAATGTGAAATATCACATAACAATGATTATGTCAGTTACGACTTCTATGTCTAACAGGGCAGAATTGCACCTTTAAATAAATTGTTTTAGCTCTGCATTTTTCTATAATTAGCAAAAAATTTTCTATCCGAATAATCCTCGGACATTGATACATGCTCAAAAATTTCATGACAACTTTCTCAAGCTTGCTGCTTGTAGGCAACAGACCTATGAACAGACCTTCGTCTACAGCTACAGCGTCGGTCTGTTTCCACGCAACAAGCTTTCGAGATCTGTCATAAAAAATTTTCGAACAATTATCAATGTCCTTGGGTTATTACTATACTGAATACTAATGGCTGTGAACGTGGTTTCGTCAAAAATACTTACCTTCGCTATAAGCTGATTATAAAATCATGATTCCATGAGCTACGAAAGCTATAAAAAGTGGATAGGTATGCTGATACCAAGCTTCCCACGTATCATATTGTTCAAAAGCCCACTACGGCTTCCAGAAAAGCAGAAATGCAGGAGAGGTTAACGTCCCGAAATATTAGATTTAGAAATGATATGTGCAAAGCCGACTGTTACCACCTTATAAGGTTGAACAAACCTCGGTTCAAAACTTACGGAATCGACAAAATTCTTGCGGATGAAGGAGTTTCGGCTTTACGATTGCGTGTCCCTATCATCCGAACTTAAATATTTTTCACGATCTAAGAAACTGACCTGACCTGAGATGGGATAATGACATGCAATAAAACCATAACAGTATTAGCCGTGACAGGGCCGTATTTATTTTGTTGGCGAACAATAAATTATTATCTGAAAACCCTCTATAAGACTTTTGGGTCATTCTTGTTATAAATACTTTATTTTATTGCAGTTTTCATCAAGTATATACTGCCGCTCTGCACGGTAAATTCGAAAATGTCAAGTCAGTTTTTTAGATCGTGAAAAGAACTATACCTCAGATTCAGAATTAGATATTTCAGGAATCTATTAAGTAAACGTATTTTTTATTATAAACCTATTGTAGGTACAAAAATACGCTTTCTCAATTTATAAATGTATGCTACTATAACATTATTTTTATTATTATATAACTAAGTAGTTACCATCATTAAACTGAACATCGTCCTTTATTTTCTTCTACGAACATTTCGGTAAATAATGTATCTTTAAGCTTTTGTACATTTTTGGAAGAAAATAATAAATACGCTTATTATTATTAGGGTAAAGGTGGGATAGATGCCTCATTTCCAAAAAAACTTGACTTCCTAAACTCGCGCCTAAAAAACAATAGAGCCGCATGCACCCCCACCTCACGTAGCCACGGCCGTCGTGCGGTGAGAACTCGTTTCGCTCGTGTGTGGATTCATCTTCGCGGCGAACTTAACGAACACCAGTGAAGGATTTACAAATTTTCAAGGTATAAGCTGAATAGTTTTTGCCGCCCTCGCCTCAACAATTGTCATATCATAGGTACATTATTTTTACAATGCCACAATTTCGTTGTAATTGCACGTAAAATAATTTTTCGGTATATTTTTGAGCTAATCGAAGCTCAATCATGTATGGGCGGGGTAATGGGGTATTCAGTAAATTATTCATTATATTCGAATAAAAATCGAAAAATTATATACAAACCGTCCAGTTCGTATCCTCCAACCAGTAGTAAGACTGGCATGTATGGGTGGTTAGTGGGAATAAGAGGGGCATAGTTTTTACAATTTCGCTCTTTTCACTCATAAAATGTGAGGGCAAAGGGCGCAGAGGCGAGAGGCCGATTACTGGTTGAGGGGCGGAGAACTAGCTGTTTTACTCTGTCTAGAATATGGAAGTTTGCTATACTCTCGGAACGTGCAATGACAAGTGAGAGAGACAAATCATCGCCAAAATTTGATGCCGACATCAGAAGAAAAATATTTTTGATTTCTATGAGGTAAAAAAAAATTCGTTCCCCAAATTTGCCGCCCCAAAATCTGCCGCCCTAGATTATCTGTCATAAACGTACAAATGGCGTACGGTACCGATTTTACCAAGTAAAACTGAAAAAACAAAGGTCACTGACGATACCAACGCCACTGGATAAATCAATATCAGTCAATTGACGAAATGAGAGGGAAGAACACACGCACGCGCTTGCCATAATAGGAAGTCAGCTTTCGATAAAAATCACCAATTATGTAATTCGGAGGATGTGGTAATTATGGTATTTCGTACAACGCTGCCAGAGCTTGGAGAAGCCCATAACAAATTTGGAAAAGTGTTCATCTTTTAATATTCATAAATTGAAAAAATAATGTTGATAGTAAAAATCCAAGGAAACAAGCATATTGAAGAATTAACGTTTAATCATATTGTTAATAATAAAAAGTCCCTTTTTTAATTATTATCCCCTACATGCTTGGCACTTTAGCTTTTTTATAGTTAAACGTGGCAACATCGAATGTTTTCGACTGCATTCCTTACACGGCTTCAGATAAACTTGCCAAAGTATACTTTTCTGTTTTTTATTCATTTAAAAAATACTTGGGCATCTATCCCTATCAAAAAGGATAGTTGCCCTGATTTTTCGAGGTATATAGGTGCCTCTAGGGGCATCTATCCCTCCATTCACCATGTATACCATTATTGCTTTCTGCGTGCGTTGAACATGTATTTTGAACACACTATTTTTGTGTTCTGTTATATTTTCATTTCAATTAGTAATATTCGTGTACGTGTTAGAAAATGCTATCAAGATCTTGCCACCTCCGTTTTTCCCCTTTACAGGAGTGTGGTGACAAAGGGGGTTTCAGGAAAGATAAACTTTCAAAAGTTGTACTACCCGGTTCCTCAACGGAGAGGGGTCGAGGTAAATTAAATAAACAATTATTTGCGGTTCCAATAAATTTTTAATGTTAATTAAATAGATAGTCACACCGTTTTTAACGACTTACACCAGTCTGGGTGTAGAGCGGGCCTGATAGTAGGTGGTTTGTACCCTAGACCTACTGCTAGCTGTCGATGTCAGATGACAATCGAGAGCACGTTGTTAAAATTTAAGACTAACGTAGTAAAATATCAAATGAATAAAATGGGTAAAACTTATAAACACAAATGGTCTCAGCTATGGGTTAAAATTCTCTTCAATACAAAAAAAGGTAGGTAGCTAGACTAGTTCATAGAATCGATTCCAAGAGTATACTTTTGGATTACACTGAAAGATTAGTATAGAGAGTTATTATCTAAAAGTTTACAAAAGCTGTAGTCACAAAAGGTTACATAAATTTTAGGAGTGTTGAAACACTAATGTTTGAGCACCAGTGAAACAATACCTGTTGGGCGCTAATGAAACAATTAAAGTTTGAAGTTGGATGATGATGAGAAACTAGATTTTTAAAATTAACAAAAAAAATGATTTTAGGTTGTATTGTAGGTTCTTGCCTAACTAACCACTTAAATTTGGTAGCAACTAGGCCAGTTCGCAGGACTTAGTTACTAATTGATCTTAAACAAAAAATTAGAAAAGAAAAGAGAAGGCAATTTTAGGGCGCCACTAATTTTCTTTCCTAAAAGAAAATTAGAAAGAAAATCAAATTTAAGAGTTAGCTAACTTTAATCTGTTAAGAGAAAAATGAAAAAATACGTTTCTGTATAATAAATAAAACTAAAGAAGTAAAATAATGTATATATTAAATTCCAATTACAAACAAAATAGGTTAGTATGATATAATTAAAAAAATACTTAGAGTATAGACTACTTTTGAAGATGATGGAGATATTATCCAGTACAGCTGGAGAAATCTGCAACTTAGCCTGGGACTGTGGTCTTCCACTATTGTCTTAATGTGGTTTCACCATGAAACCGCTTCTGGCAGGTTTAAAAAAACTTTTTGACTACCAGGCACTGCTAGTTTTCCAGGTACTGTTGGTTTTCCAGGTACTGTATTTATTTAGGTACTGTTTTTCAGGTACTACCAGCCTTCTAGGTACTGTGCCCCAGAAACAGTGCTATAAAACATACCGGTATATAAAAAAAAGGTTACAAAAAAATATGAAGCTAACAAGGATATCTGTCCAGTGCAAAAAAAAATACAATTCACTGATTGAACTTAAGGATTCATCCTGGACAAATATCTGAATTATTCAAAAAAACAATTTCATAATATTTAAAAATATCTTTGGCTGGATAGGAGAGGAAATGTGGCTCTCAAAATGGGTAGCCATTTTGTGAGAAAATATTTATAGAAAATTAGTGATTTAGAAAAAAAAATTATTAAAATTTGAAATTAGCAAATAAAAAAAAACGTACCAGTAATCCAGATACTCAAGTAACAAAAGCAGGAAGGATTTTAAATTTCAACAAACTAAGTTTCACGTGGATTACTGCACAGTTGTTGTATCGTCGACAAACGATGAGAGAAGCCACGCCATGACCTTCCTCATTCTTATTTAAGGATCATTTCAAATTTTAAATTTCGCGGTAAAATACATTAAGAATCCTGATTTTAGGTTTCGTAGTTTATTACACCACGAATCAGAAAAGAGAAATAATTTATTAATTATTTGAATGAAAAATTTTTTGAAATATTTATAAACCATTCCACCAAAAATCAAAATTCTAAAATGATTTTAGCAATTATTAATACCTGAAATGTTAACTTACAAAGTTAACGTTTCAGTGTATGGGAAGTTTCAACTTCCAACCGAGTTGGGCGATATAACCAATAGTCTCTGCAAATGTTGTCTTCAACCTATCTGAGACACCTGTACTGTCTCAACGAACAGCAAACAGGACAGATGTTGATAAATATGAATGGTCTTACTTGCAAGGCTCCATGTGATGTATAGTCGATAGGTCGGAGGAACTAGACGTAGGGGCCTGGTCCTCTAAAGGTGAGTTCTCTGCTACTCGTAGAACTATCTGTTAATTATTCCTATTGTCTTAAAGAACAGACGTCTGTGTAGATGACGAGGAAGGGTGATGATGCGAACAGCGATGATTCAGACCACGAATAGATCTATGAATAGATCTAAGAATAGGACCCGGAATAAGACCCGGAATAAGATATCTGAAATACGAGACTCCCATGATGACTAGGTCAGTAAGATAGAAGAACGGGTACTTACCAGGGATGGAGTGTGACCTCAATGTTTTATTCCTTTTCCTGTTAGAAGGAAATCCGCTAGCTGCGATTGAATAGCCACTCAGGTATTACTTAATATATCTAACAGGTTTTAGTTGTAACTGGGCTAGATCCGAAATTATTTCGAAAGAGCACAAAGAGAGTGACCACTTTAAAGCACCAGAACACAAAAAAGGAGGATTATGGACTAGTCACAAGGTCAAGGTCAGTCTTCTTCTACTTAATACCCCTTAGTATCAGGTGAGCAGGTCAAAGGTTAACTTAATAGGTAGCTGGACAGTTCATTGAACTTTACTTAATAGGTCAGAGGCCTCTTGAAGATTGATAAGAAATTTGTTACTTGTCAGAAAATGTAAACACAATCAAATAAAGTATGGTAATAATGGGATGGAATGGTATCCAAATACCATTACCAGACTTGGAAAGAATGCCAATCAATGGTACACAGACGGCTCAAAAGCAACAGAAGGAACTGGGATAGGAGTGTTCGGGCCAGGAACCAAACACTCTGAAAGCTTGGGAAAAACCCCAAGTATCTTTCAAGCGGAAATCCACGCCATAAGAAAGTGCGCCCAGTTCAATATTGATAAAGGATACAGAAGACAAAGGATTATCATAATGTCGGATAGTCAAGCAGCCATTAAGGCACTGAGCTCTTGTGTAATCAGTTCGAAAATGGTGTGGGAATGCCTAGACAAACTCAATGAACTAGGCGAGAACAACATGGATTACTATGGATTCCAGGACACACTGGAATAGAAGGAAATGAAATAGCAGATGAACTAGCAAAGAGGGGGACTGAAATACCTTTATGGGGGCCCGAACCCTTTTGCGGAATCAGCCCCAATGTAATATTGGAAGAAATAAGTAAAGCCGAGAAAAATTAGAAGATCTGACCATTGGAAAGATCTAGTAGGGCTTATACAATCAAAGACTCTTCTGGGTGACTACAACTTGTTGAGATCAAAAGAATGCATAAGTCAAAGTAAAACTGCGCTAAGAGTTTTGACAGGGATCCTAACAGGACATTGTCGCCAGAATGGGCACCTGAAAAAGCTCAAAATAGTGGAGGACGAAGAAGGCAGATTTTGTGGAATGGAAGAAGAAACCTCCATCCACATACTTTCCAACTGCACAGCACTCCAGAATCCTAGAGCACAGCACCTGGGAGATTACTGGATAGAAGAGGAACATTTGCCTAAGTTGAAGCCTGCAGACATCCTAAAATTCCTCCGGGAAATAGGACTAAAGGAACTACTAGTTTCTGAGACTCTCCTCAGAAACTGAAGAGAAGTAAGGGGGCACAATAGATATTTTAGGTCTCAGTGAATGTCACCCCAAAAATCACACATACATACATACATGGTAATAATGAATGATTCTTAACTATTTCTGAAGTAGTGGATGATATCAGAGCAATATAAACAGGATGAGTGGTGGATCTCTTTCACATTCGTAAAAACTATTTATAATAATGAAAGTAAATGGTTAACATTAAAAACTATCCGATAAACGTTGAATTGAAACATTTACAATCTTTATTATGTTATTTTAATTTTTTTTTGCGCGATCGATCTTTTTTGTTTATTTACAGCATCAGTTGTCAGGACGGTAGGTTGTGTTTACTGGTTTCTAAGTATAACACGTCGGTAAGTGATTTACTTACCGTTCATACGTCGGTAAGTGAATTACTTACCGACGTCTTAGCCCTACACATACCTACATTTAAGTGGTCCTGAATAATATATTACTTCATTCATTACACAAGAGGAACAAAAAAAAATAAGATTTTCATTTTTTAATGAACATAACCGAACAGAACAATATAAAAAATAATATCTAGCATAAAAACAATTTCACCAAAATGCAAATTATATTTTAAACTGATCGAGAAGTATAAATGTCACTTTTGATATTTCGTTCATTTCGAAGAAATTTAAATTATTTTATTCGAAATTTATTTCAATATGTACGATCGCGCAAAAAATGGTATAAGCATCTCGAACGTTAAGGGTAATACCGGTCTCCAGCAAAATTGAAGGCTTCGCTACGCTCAGCCTCCAAATATTGCTGTCGACCGGTAAACAACCCTTACCGTTCGTAATACTTAATATACCTACTATTAATGATTACTTTCACGAACATGCGTGTTGAAACTTTTTTGTTGAACAAACGCTTTCAGAATTTTATTACGATAATTTTATCTCAAATGTGACTATGACAATAATTATTAAAATATTAAAAAAACTGCGAAGTGCTTTTCATTATGAATAAAACAAAGACAATAATAAAATGTTATTAATATTGTGATTTTACAGTATGAAAGGCATCTAAACACGAGGCAGGCATCTATCCTTGTTAGTTTTTTCATGGTGGGGCAACTATCCATATAGGTAGGCGTCTATCATCAAAAATAGAGATCCACGAAAAGCTAAAATCTGCAAAATCTAGATATAATTTATAGGTCCAAAAAGACCAGTAACAATTAAACTTGAAGGATTAAACTAGACATTTATAAAGTATATTGAAATATAAAATTAATTTTTTTTATATTAGGAGCATATTTCAAAAAGCGGGGAATCTATCCCTATTATTATCAAATAGATAAATTATGCTTTTATACAAGGCAAATAATCAATCAGCGACCCGCTCTTATATGGTAAATTTGGGATATCTAATAATTTTAGACAGTAAAACACTGTGCTATTTCTTCAATACACTTCAGGGCAAGGTTCTGGTCCTGGAAAAATAATTGGGACAAATTTAATTTCTCTAAAATCATGTAAAATTTCCGTTAAATATTATAAATAGAACAAATAACAATACATACACAATAAGAGCATGAACAATCCAGTTCCTCAACACACGAGAACAATATGACTAAAGCGATTTGAAGAATTATCATTTAAGAGGTGAACAGTGGTGTAGACAAAAAAATTTATAACAATAAAATATAAAATTTTAAAATATTAGAAAAAGATATCGTTAATGGTAGTAACAAAAATGATAGTTTTGGATCAATTTCAGGAGTGTTGTTTCGTTTTTCTAATGACTCTTCAGTAGTAATACCCCTAGGGTCTTGATAATACCGAGATAATTTTGTCATAGAGAATGCTGAAAGCGTGTTGCTTGATAATAGCCCAAGGCCGCAGGCCGAGGGCTATTATCTTTGAGCAACACACTTGAAGGATTCTCTACGACAAAATTTTGAGTATTTATCAAGACCCGAGGAGTATTCGATAAGATAATTTTTTACTTTGTAGCTTTCAAAAAATTGATTGCCAATCTGATGTTTAATAATTTTCAATACAAACTTTATCAATTTTAATCAAATAGTATTCATTTTTATTTAAAATTACAGTTGTGAAAAGTACAATTGGTAAATTAATTAAATCGTTAGATGCAATACCAAATATTCGCGACATTTTTAATCCAGTTGTCAGTTTGACGTTTAATTAATTTTTAATATAAAATAAACACCAAACTGAAAACACCACATGTAGGGTATTATCGCTGTAATACAGCGGTGATTGGATGAAATTTGACACATGACTTGAAATTAAGTAGGTAATTTGATTGGTTACTATATTCAGTAAAAAATTATCTAAGGGAATATACCTAGGTGTAAGAAAAATAGTCTGGATCAGCATCCTGTTTTAGTCCTGATAATACTTCAATGCATCTAAGGCCAATATTAGAAACGGTAATATGAGTTTTAATGTAGGACAAATCCATTTTTTATAATGATGAGCAAAGCAAGACCAAGACTGAGACTCGGATAGTCCTGGTCTTAGCCTTGCTCAAGACTATCAGAGTCTTGGTCTTACTCAAATCGTCCGCTTATTCAGTTTTGGTCTTGGTCTTGTGTGTTTGGTCTTGCATAATCAGACTTGGTATTGGTCTTGTTCTTGTTCATTTAGTCTTTGTCTTGGTCTTGCTAGTCGAAGGGTGGTAATGGTCTTGTATTGCTAGTCTTAGAGTGGTCTTGGTCTTGTTCTTGCGAAAAATCAAGATTGATTCAAAGAACAATTTTGCTCATCACTACTCTTTTAGTTCCTACAAAGAGAGTTGCCGCTGCCCTTGTCTTCCTCGATAGGTTATCAGCTATTCCATTTTCTTCTCCACCAGCATGGCTTCAAAACCATAGCATACTATGTAGTTGCACATATTTGCTCTTAACAGAATGAAAAAGTACGCTAATGGAATCATTGACATAATTAACAAAGAAAATCATTTCAAAGTACCTAAAGTCAGACAACAAGTCAACAATCATCAAACATCACACTTTTATTCTCAATCACAATCGAACAATCAAACACCGGCGTTTCTCACGGTTCTAAGATGGCTCTGTGTGCAATTATTTTGCCCTCTTAACCGGAAGTAACACGTGCTATTTCTGTCGCTCTGTGTTTCGGTATGTAATTACGTTTTAAAATGACAATAAAAAGTCAGAGGGTAACAACTATTGTAGAGGAATGTCTTTTGGAGGGTTCCGTTGGACGCGACTTTGATTCCTGTAAAAGCTCAGCGAGATATTTCGATGTAATTATGCGTTTTGATGGTGATTTCAATAGCCAGGAAAAGTTTTTGCCCTTTGACTTTTTAAAATGATTATAAATGGAATAAGGGTGAAAGTGTACGTTTAAAGTGTCCGTTGGAAACGTTTAACGAACTTTTTTAATTTTTTGTACTTTTGTTATTGTAAAAATAACGCGTCTCTATATTTATTCAAAAATAAGCAACTTTCTAGCACATAAAAACGTTTTGAACATTAAAATTCAGCATCGTTTGTTCGTTTAGAATATATATTCCCTATTGATATTAGTACCTCCAAAAAATCTATTTTTAAAATGCAGGAATGAAAAGAAATCGATTAAATCAAGAGCGCATGCGAGTAAAGTCTAAATCTATGATAATCCATTGAGGATAACACCAAACCGTAACAAAT
>CAJUYI010000356.1:0-15623 GCA_910591695.1 Galerucella pusilla
TCACCTTCTCCAATTGTTTGTTAGACTATATAATAATTGAGGGGAATTATAGAGAAGGCTGATAATTATTTTTAGCTTCCATGCACAAAGCTAGTAGGAATAGCTGTTTTGAAATACAACTGCTAGAGCACAGTGCCGTTATTGCAGCTTGGCTATCAAGAAATATTTCTGTCTACATGCTAAAGTGGCCACCCTTTTTCCACCATCCACCCAAGACTGATGCATGCTGTCCAAGATTAAACTAGTTAGTTGCATTTGACGGTGGACCCAGCTCGAACGTCCATCCAGGATTCGTCTGTGAACCAGAGAAAATTACGTAATAGAAGATTTGCACAATGGAAGAAAAGGTTCCACAAGTCTCTGTACCAATTTAAAATGTTCATCTTGATAGGAACGATTAAGTGAATAGAAATATTACTTATCGCCGTTCGACTATAAACAGTGTTCGAAGAGAGTTAATCGGCGATTAATTTGACTAATTAGTATTTCTAACCACACTTTTACATGCCAAGTTCATTTGTCACGGTTTCAATCTATATTAATTAACTAATTGATTTTTCAAAAGTGTTTGGACCCAATTTAATTTATTTAATTATTTTTTATAGCTCAGTGTTATTGTCCGTAAGAAAACGTAAATTTTTTCTTCAATTCTATTTTATTATTTTTTGGGGACACACTGTACAATCAAAAATTGAAAAGTAGCAGACTGGTAAACAACACTTACCGTTCTCAATACTCAATATACTATATACAGTATGCGAAAACTCTTTCAAGTCCATTCCATTCACACAAGTACGACAAGGAAAATATGAGAAAAGCCGCTTGAGAGAGAGAGAAGAATAATTGTGAGCGTATCTAGTTCATCCGAGGTTCATCCATTCAGCTCTCTTCATTCTTCCAGCCTCGGATGAACTAGATACGCCCACAATTATTCTTCTCTTTCTTTCAAGCAGCTTTTCTCATATTTTCCTTGTCGTACTTGTGTAAATGGAATGGACTCGAAAGAGTTTTCGCATACTGTATGTAGTTGGAAGGCATGTAGGTCTGTACTGCGTAGAATCGTAAGTTTGATTCTTTTTGTGAAGCAAGTGGGTCAAATCCAGTGTCAGAAGTGGTTGTGTCTCCTCTGGATGTTATGGAATACTTATTTGGAAATGATGCTGCTATTATTTCATGCAGACTGTCAAACTCCTTGATTTTTTGGAGGTTGGAATACCAAAACACCTCAAAATGGCCATTTGCATGTAGTAAAAACCACTTTTTGGGTAGGGATTGTTTTTAGGTGTATGGGGTGGTTTTTCAACCTTCCCCATTTCTAAGTGATCTCTTATGTTTCCCCCCAGAAATATCGCAAACTTGTGAAAATTCTTCCTTCGTTACATTAGGTCATGCCATTTACTGTGACTGTAAACCAACCGATTTCACTGCCACAGCGCGCCCTAAGTACATTTCAACTCCAAAATACTCTGATATGATTTACTAGGAATGGACCTTGAAAAATTGACAAATAAATTTTTAGAGTCTTGAACTTAAGGGGCATCTACCAAATTCGACCTTGCATAATTATGCTTTGTATATTTTTTTGTTCCCCTACGTCCTCACGCTTAAGTTCACATAACGAAAATTTTATTAGAAATATGAAAGCTCCGCAACATGTAGGTAGCCAAGCGGTCCAAGCGAATTTTGGTTCACGTGCTTCGTCAGTACTGAACTGGGAGACCGCCGAGACCGGCGAGCGTTGTATCAACAATGGAACGGCACGCGACTACCGAAGCAGAGAGACAATGTCAGTCATAGAAGGATAGAAAAGCGAGAGATGGATTTTTATCCGATATTTTAGTGGTAGCAACCGAATTCCAATAAGGAATTGTACGGTCATAAGTAATTTGAGGATTTTGAGATTTTTATATAGTATTCATAAAGCTTCAAATTAGACTTCTTATCAATTAGTTTTTTAATTTAATCCATATTTAATTCTTTACAAGGGCTCAAACTTTGCTTAATATGTGTAATTACCTCATGATTCGTATTTTTTTCAACAAAATTTGGTTAGCATTTCAAAGTTTTTATTCGATGAGAGCTCTAAGTTCAACATTAATCTACATGATATATTTTTTTCTTAATTTTCA
Source organism: Galerucella pusilla (assembly GCA_910591695.1). Lineage (NCBI taxonomy): Eukaryota > Metazoa > Arthropoda > Insecta > Coleoptera > Chrysomelidae > Galerucella > Galerucella pusilla. The sequence continues at coordinate 2,130 of CAJUYI010000356.1, forward strand.
ATACATCCATAACCTCAAAATTCTTTGCCAAAAATACTTCGATATTTTGTCAAATCGCTGCCGATAGATTCCCCTTAAAAATATTATTGATTGTTGTCGAATTTTCTCGTTATTATAGATAGATAAATAGATAGATATATGTATTCCACAAAATCACAATATAAAGTACAAAGCATATAGATATTTGATATAACACACAGTGATTTTAGCCTAAGCGTTGGAAATAGCAAAAAAAGAAAAAAAAAGTTTTAGTTAAAACTTGTAAGAAAGAATTCTGAGATATTATGAAAAACATACTGATGTAGTAGTTGTTTAATTTTCCTTTTAAATTTTTTGTTTGTAAGATTTTCCAAATCTGAGGGTAAATGGTTATATACTTCAATACCTGAATATAAAGGGCCATTTCGAGTGCGACTATATTTATAGTTTGGAGGTATTATGTCTTGTTTAGTGGGATATGTATGTCAGATAAGGGACCAGAATTTTCTAACAAACCTAATTATTCTTGATGGAACGCTACAGAAGCATTGATTTCCCAAAATAAATGAAAATAGTATTCTTGAAAATAAGTAACGATACCTGAACTTCAAAAAGGTGATTTGTTGTGAGATTATTTTTTTTTAATAAAATTCACCTAAAGGTCCGAATTTTCTGCGTTCCTGTACGACAGTGTGTAAAAATGCCACAGCATATAGCAACGGAGGCCACTGTACTTGAGTAGAATAATCCAAAAAGTCCTGAGTGATATTCTGATACGTCCTCTTCATACTAGCTCTGATTCCCTGCGGAGGCTCGTTGGTGAATTTAATAGCCATTTGTAAAAGCCCTATAGGGAAAAGCTCGTGAACTTCAGTCGTTAACCAGATTCTAAAACTGTCTTCGATCGTTTCGGCATCGGCTAACATCGTCATTACTTCAGTAGCAAACGGAAGTGACAAATGAATATTTTGTAAGAGCACCCAACCGCCGTTCGCCATTGACGATTCAATCATGTCTTTGGCGACTATTTCCTGGCCCTGTCCCATAGAAACGGCTTTTAAAGCTAAAAATAAGGATACAGAATAACTAGGTGGATGAAAACGATAGAGAATACTCACGTATATCTTTAGTTTTGGCTAATGCTGAGATTTGTGGAGAAGGATCAGATCCGATCGAAAGAATACAAATTAAGGGTGATCTTGGCTCCGATTCTCTCCAAGTAGCTTCTAGATCTAGGATGCATGGTTCTCCATACTCTTCTCCAAGCGAATCTACGGAAAGAAGAGTGTAGGTACTAGTCCAGTAACTGAACACCTGAAAATATCGAAAGCTCCAGAAATTTCGCTGAAGACTTCACTTTGGGCTCAATTTGTAGATCACGGCAGGTGTTTTGAGACGAGAAAAAAAACTTAACATGATTGAGTTTGCAGAAGGGGGGGAAAATGGCCCTCTACATCCTGGAGATCGGGTTTCTCGCTACTACCTGACTCAATGCACGAATTAAAGAATTTTTCTTTCGATAAAAAATGAAGATCGTCTTACTATCTACAAAAATGGTTCCTATCATCTTTTCCGAAAACTCGATAGTTATCGAGATAATGAGACCTAAAAGTCTCCTCATTTCAGCTACTGCTTTGTCTGTAGGAATTCTGCTGTCTATGCATTAACTTGTAAGCGGGCGGACGAATTGTTCCATAACTGGGCAAAATATTTACATGTTCCGATGATTCAAAATGCATCACAATGGGAAGCCCCTTAGCAGAGCTATCATTCTATGTGACTTGCAGCTTGTTCGTACTTGACAAAAATATTTTAAAAAGCGGTCAAAGTTTTTTCCACAAGATTTTGAGACAATTTAATTAATTTGTTGATATTTTTTAAAAAGATAGTCTTTTATCCTAATTTTTTTTCATAATGGAACCTTAGGAGATCTTGAATGAATTTTTTTTTAATCTCTTTATTGCGTTTTTGTGAAAAATTTATATGTTTATTTATATATTTGGAAATTCCGGTTTTTACCGGTGTGATTAATTTCCATGATTTCTTGGGAATAATTGGATTCAGATAAAAATCAAAAAGTACGTTTTTTGAAAACTAAACATGATTATGTGCATTGAAAAACAATATATAGTATGATAAATTTTTAACCCTTTCGGTACGATTGGCGGATATATCCGGCAAAAACCTAAAAGAATGAAAGAGAAGTTAGATGATGGCTAATTGAAATTTGGTTCGGTTAGGTTAGGAAGACTTACCGAAGGTGGAGTGGCTTTTAGTAGACTATTTGCAAAAATCCCCTTGCGGACTTTCCAAGACATGAAAAGAAAGGAAATAGTCCAAGTGTGGTTTCCGTTTGCTTCTGGCTTCAAAAATCCGAAAGAATTCGTTCAACCTCATGTGGTCAAAATTGCAGCCATTCAAAAAAAAGACAAAAACGGAAGAAGAGAGAACATAGACTATCGACAGTATGTCAATTGAATGTGTAAGATAAGTAAGTCTAATTACCAACCTTAATTACTGGTCATCACCTGGTCAGTTTGACACTTAGGTAGAGGTAGCCATGTATGTTTAGACCGTTTATAGTGAAGGATCAATAAAAGAAGAATTTCTCATATAGTACATAAACAATGTTATGATTGAGTTTCATTTTTAAATTAAAGTTTTAATTTAGTTTTGTTTATTTTATTCTTAATTTAATTATCAAGCGGTAAGCGGTAAGTGTTAGCCTCCCCTTAATTTATTATGCGCTGTTTGGTTTTAGTTTGATGTAAATAAGTAACAAACGCAAGAAAGATATTAAAAAAAAATTTGAGATCATTTAAGACCTCATTAGGAACCTTAATAAAAAAAATTAGGATAATAAACAATTTTTATAAACAATATGAACAAATTATTGAAATAGTCTCAAAATCTCGTGGAAAAAAACTTTGATCGCCTTTTTAAATATTTTTATCAAGTACGAACAAGCTGCAAGTCACATGGAATGATAGCTCTGCTAAGGGGCTTCCCATTGTGATGCATTTTGAATCATCGGAACATGTCAATTTTTTGCTGAGTTATGGAACAATTTGTCCGCCCTCTTACATGTTAATGCATAGACAGCAGAATTCCTACAGGCAGAGCAGCAGTTAAATTGAGGAGACTTTTAGGTCTTATTATCTCGATAACTATGGAGACCATTTCTGTGGATAATAAGACGATTTTCATTTTTTATCTGGAGAAAAATTCTCTAACTCGCATATTGAGCTAGATATTAGCGGGAAGCTCGTTTTCCGAAGTGTAGGGGGCCATCTTCCCCCCTTCCGTCCCTTCATTCACTGGACTATATAGCATATAGATAGAAACAAACATTTCTAGAATAAAGGAGACGCAAATATTTAGAGCAGTTACCCATAATATATTTCCTAGCTTGAGACAGGGTTCTGTCTGGGCTCCAGGATCTAATAAGAATAAGCTTTCTGAACACATCCAAACTTTTTTGATAACCACACGGAATGTCTTCTTCTTCTGGTCGTTCTTTTTCATACCAAATGCGCCAATCTTTTTCGTTTGTTTCAATCTAAAAAATTCAACAATATCCACAATTTTTAAACAAAAAGTATGGTATGGTATGCAAGCGAAAAATGAGATTCACCTTTGTCAATATCTCTGAGAATGTCGGTAATTTATTAATTGCGACCAAATTCAACCAAGTAATATCTAATATCCATCTAAACGGTTTAGGGGTGACTGCGTTCAAGTCTAGCGAAGCACCACCTTTGATGAACACCATGAATTCTTCGTGTTTTATAGTTCCCTCGTAAAGATCTATCTTCATAGCCATCATTAGAGTGAACAAAGATTTGTGTCTTTCATATAAACTACGTTGTGTGAAAGTCCATACCTGAAGAAGAATTGAAAAAAATGTTTTAATTAGGTCACAGATGGTAGAAAGGCAAACATGTGTTCATGTCTTAAATGTTGTATCTAATGAAATTTGGAGTACTTGCAGAAGAGAGAAGAAATAGAAGTATGAACTATCCCAAGAAGAGAGAACAAGGATAGTACTGGAACGTTTATACAAACGACCACCTCATTTCACTGATAAACAGTTTTAGTAGGGCTCTGAGGCCTTCTGGGTAATTGTTCAATATCTCCTAATTTGGAGCTTAAGAATAAAATACGACATAATAAAAACAAAAGCGGTAAACTAAACTGAGCTAGAACTTGCATAATGATAAGAAATAATATAAATATACTTTAAATAATTTCTGTTTAAGAGACCTGACAACGGTCAAAGTAAGAGTGAGGTGGAGGAACTAGTGAGGAGATGTCAAGGCAATGGATCGCATCAGATCATTGGGGAGATCTGAAAGCACATCACACAACCTGGGGAAGTACAAACACCAACCAAAGAGGTGAGTATTCACTACAATTTATTATGGGAGATAATTTGGACACATTAAATATAGAAAATAAACCTAACATTGTAAGAACAAATAGCAAGGAGGTTCTAGATATAACAATTGCAACTACCTTCATAGGTAGTTTTGTTGAAAAATGGTATGTGATTGATGAGGTGAATTGTTCAGACCACAGACACATAAGTTATACATTTACTTGTTCCATCACTGAAATTGGAACTTACCGGAACCCAAGGAAAGCTACCTGGGAGGTCTTTCAAGCGGACCTAGGCATAGTCCAGTAAATGAAGGAGGAAAAAAAGGCAAAGTTAACATTAATGACGCCCTGTTTTCATCTTCCGGTGGGAAGTTGCATTTGGTACATCATTAAACATGAGACAAAGTTCTGCATGAAAACGCGTGCGAGGGCGGAGAAAATGGCCCCAAAAGACCAGGAAAATAGGTTTTCAGCCAATATCTCCTAAAATATGGCAGTTAGAGATTTTCGGTTCAGATAAAAATTGAAGTTCAGGTCATTTTCTACAAAAATTGTCTCCATGATTTTTTTCGCAACATTAATATTTTCTGCAAAAAAATCGGGTTGAATTACCGGAAATTTTGAGACTTGTGAAATATGCAAGTTTTGTACAAAATTTGAGCTGAGGGGTGTTGGAATTCCATTATTTTCAATGTTTTGGATTGTGGAAACCAATTGTAGATGGCGCCACCACATTTTACAGATTGGGAAAATCCTCGGTGCCATAAATGAGAAACCCTGTAACCAGACACTTTTGATGGAAATTTATGTTTCCGAGAGTGTTGTTTTCATCTCAGATGAGGCCTCAAGATATACTTATTAGGAAAACAGGCTATAAGATTAATTCTAGCGAGATGAACCGCACCAGTGGACCTGAATCTAGCAACAATCAGCTTTGCACATGTGGTAAAAAAGTTCATTAGGCTTTTGGTAAGGAAAACTGAAAATGCCTCAAGAGTGAAGAATATTTACCCATAATACTCAGCAACAATTTCTTGCAGATTCTCCGCAAATTTTTGCAAATTTTTTTGCAACCAGACTGATTGAGGTTTTTGGAATAACGAGTTATAAACGTTCTCCATGTTTCATTTATCATAGAAAAATATATATATTTTTAATTTATTTATTTATTTATCGACGGGAGAACCCAATATAATGATACAAGAATAATACATTATAGACTAAAATATTACATAGAAAATTTTTAACAAAAGTACAAGAGATTCGCGGGTTAATTGTCCGTGAATTGATGAAAAAAGTATATAAAAATACATTGCAATTATGTCATAAATCTGTTCGTGACCAGTCATCATCTGATTCTTGGTCAAGAACTTCTTCTGGGTCTAGAGCTCCCTCTAGCTCTACCCCGTCAACAACTTCTTCTTAGTCTACAGTTTCCTCTAATTCTACCTCTTGGGATAACATATTATCGCTGTCTTTATAATTCGAACACTGGCGTGACTCACACGAACCACAAATAGATGAGCAGACGACACGAGCGCCACGTAGAGCACACGCTCGGCGAACGACGGAGGAACGAAAGTAATAAATTATAGCGTATACATTTAGATATACTGGTTTTTCCCCGGGGTATCAAAGGTATGACTTATATACATCGATGGAAAGGTGGGAATTCCCCCATTACACTAGTGCGTTTTTTCCTTGAGCCCGCGTTTTCTAATTTTATTGAAAAATGGACGACTTCGTCAAAAAAAGTAATTGCACAATCGAAAGGTAGACATTCTTAGCTTTCAAATGATGCATCATAGAGACCAATCGGATAATGTATACATTTTTAATTGATGGTTGTTCACAAAATTTCCCCGCGATCCAAAAACAGCAAAAATTTGGGATTGAATAAACAACGATTAAATGAAAATTTAAAAAAATAGGGTATACAAATTTCAGGAATGACAAAGGACCTTATGAGGACCCATAATCAAGAAAATTTTGAGTAAATTAGTGCAATACAAAAAAATAGGAACAAATTCCTGGCGAGGTCAAAATTGCCCGGGACCAGAAAGTTTGACCCGTGTTCCGATATGGCCAAAAGAGTCAAGCGTGACTCAATTCACAGGGTATGATAGCAGCAGAATTCCTCTTTCACATGAATTTTGAATCATGAGAAAATATGTATTTTTCACAATGTTATTGAATAATTTGTCCCCCCGCTGATGTGTAAATACACGGGCTGTGCTCTCCGGCATACAGCACAGAAGCTCATTATTCGAGGTGCGCTTGGTGTCGTTTTTCTCGAAACCGGTCAAATTTTCGAGAAAAATTATGAGGACCACTTTTGTAGAAAATTAACTGAACTTTAATTTTTATTTGAACCAAAAATCTCTTACTGCCATATTTTAGGAGATATTGACTGAAAACCTATTTTTCTGGTCTTTTGGGGCCATTTTCTCCGCCCTCGCACGCGTTTTCATGCAGAACTTTGTCTCATGTTTAATGAGGTACCAAATGCAACTTCCAATTGGAAGATGAAAATAGGGCGTAATTAATGTTAACTTTTTTCCTTTATTTACTGGAATAGCATTGAAATTCAAAGAGTGAGAGAGACAGTAAAAAATAGTGTGGATCTACACCTAGCTGCGGAGCAATTCCAAGAAGCTATTGTATCTTCATTCAATCGCAACTGCACCGAAACTACAAGGAGAACCAACAGGAATGTGCCCTGGTTAAATAATGACCTTGCAGGTTTGAGGGCGGAAGTAAGAAAGCTCTTCAATAGGGCAAGAGGAGAAGAAGAGTGGACCGAATATAGGAAAACTCTGACGTTATATAACAAGGCTCTGAGAATCGCTAAGAGAGACTCATGAAGGAAACACTGAAGAGGTAGAACAGACCTCCGAATGTGCTAGACTCCATAAGATACTCCCCAATGATCCTCAAAGGATAATTAACTCATTGGAGACAAGAGATGGGAGATATACACAAAACGGGAAGGAAACTCTGGTAGAACTTCTCGAAGTACATTTTCCAGAATGCAAAATAAGTGATGAGCCATTAGATACAGAGCAACATATGGTCTCGAGGACTCCAAACCGGAGTAACAAGGAAAGTTGGAAAGTATCTTGGGAAGGGGTACCTAAATCGAAGCAGAATAAAATGGACAATAAACTCATTTGAACCATATAAATCACCGGGACCGGACGGGATTTATCCAATTAAAATGCAAAAGGCAAACGGCATTATACTCAGCAGACTGTGTACGATCCTTGAAGCAAGAATGGGACTAGGGTACATACCTTAGGTCTGGAGAAATGTTAGAGTGGTCTTTATTCCCAAACCTGGTAAAACAGGTGACAATAAAGCAAAGTCCCTGAGACCCATAAGTCTGATGTCATTTGTACTGAAGACATTGGAAAATAAGGAAGTAATAGTAGCAGCTTTCCTTGACATAGAGGGTGCCTTTGATAACACCTCTCATAAAGTAATTACTAGGACAATTCGTCAAAAGAAAATTGACGAAACAATCTGCAGATGGATACTGCATGCTAAAGGACCAAACAATCATTTCAGCCTTGATGGGTGAAATACTATCAGCTCGGGTTTCAAGGGGGTGTCCTCAAAGAGGAGTTCTGTCTTCTCTAATATGGAACCTTGTAATGGACGGACTAAATCAATACTACGGCCAGAGAGCGCATGCAACAGGCTCTGAACATAGTAACAAAATGGACGGAAGAGGTGGGATTGAATATAAATCCCACCAAATCAAACATAGTACCCTATACCAAAAGAAGGGACCTGGTGGGATTGGGACCACTATTCCTTCAAGGTGCGGAGATTCCAATGGTTATGGATGTCAAATATCTCGGGGTGATTATTGACTCGAGATTGACATGGACCATACAAATGGAAAAAGTAGCAACAAGATCGGAAACCACATTAACGATGGCAAGACGAACTTGTGGGAAAACATGGGGGTTGCGTCCGCGAATGATACACTGGATATACAGTGTAGTGGTTAAACCCATTATAAGATATGCGTCTTTGGCCTGTGGACATCCAGACTGGTAGAAGAATGCCAGACCACATTAAAGTAAGATTAGTGTGGATGCCGGGACAAAGAAGGTAGTCCGAGGGCAAATACAAAAATGGGTACAAAGCCAACATAGACTTCAGTGGAGGAACACTCCAGCAGGTATACAGTAAAAGCTTCATAGGTGACACATGTGTAAAACGGGCCGAAGAACTACTGAATATTAGTAGGAATAAGCTAAGAATTATTACAGGTTATCTAACGCGTCATACCCTGGTAAAAGATCACCTGCATAAAATAGGGTTACATAATGGAGACCTCATCTGCATACTTTGTGGTATGGAGACCGAGACCGTAACCCATATCTTATTTGACTGTGAGGCACTGGACTCGAGGAGACAAATAACCTTTGGAGAAGCCAATGTGCCACCTGAAGTATATGGCACACATCCAATGGGCCTTTATCGTCCACTCAAAGGTACGTGAATAACTTTATGGGTGGAGTAAATTTGGGAATAGAGTACAATAAGCAAATAGGCTGCAGTGCTCCCGGCATCTGAACGGCTTCCAAAACACAAAAAAAAAGAAAAAAAAAGGTTCGGATAAATACGAGAATACATTGACAAATTATCACAAAGCCTTGAATAAAGCTGAGAGAGACATGAACAAAGAGCATACCTAAATAGTATAAAGTATAAAAACAGTTTACTCACCCAATAAAAAAATTAATACCTACCTCGTGTGTTAAATATTTCAAGATAATATTTATCCTATCAGTGGTAACATTGCTCTTTTCTGACTTGGTTATAGAATTATCGAATAAAATCAAAAACTGCTTCAACGAATTTTGATACATCACATTAACATTGCTCATTTCCACTGAAATTTCAACAAAACACTGGATAACCTCGATCTTTCTCCGTAAAACCATCTCTTACCTATAAGGAAATATAAAATGGACCCTCTTGCAGCGACCGCTCTGAATTCTTCGCGCGCTATATTAATTTTCTTCTCAGTCGTCACAGACACCGTTAGTTTTTGCGTAACTTCCTCGGCCGTGCTCTTAGTTACCTGCAAAACATTGATCAGCTCTTCGTCATCGACTAAAGATCCTTGGGTGGAATTTAATCTACTCAATAGATTTGTCTCTAGTTCTTTCATTCTTCTTTGATTTTGCATTACGGATTCAAATAACGCCACACGTTCCGCTTCTAAATCCGATTTTTCCATTAAGATGACTCTGCCTAGAAGCTGGTCTTCTAAGCCTACAAGGAGCAGTTGAACAGAAAATGATAAAGATATCTTTAAATTCGCGCGAAAAAATTTTTGAGATAGGATTTCAAGAATGGACCACTCAGTAAATGCTTCAATTTCGGAACAAATATGTCTATTTTGAAAGCTCAATGATAATTTTTCCACCTAGTTTCGAATATAGAGTTTAATAAAAAAGGTAATTTGAGCACACGTTTGACCTTGGGGCAAGTGACGTCATAAGGTCTGGGATTATGTTGGCAGTATTATTTATCAGAGTGACTGGCCAATTGCTGCTACCACAGAATACACCATCCCAAGAAGAAACGAAGCTTGTCATATTTTACAATTCATTTTCTGAGTGCGCATGCCTGAAAGTCGCTATTTTAAGCCAGTTATCTGTGACATGTGATTTTTGAGAATTTTAAGCACGTTTCACACCTATGACATTATAATACTTTTTCTTCAAATAGCCACAAACAAAATTGAACGCATGTAAAATTGTCAGTTCTTCATTCCTGTAATCTTAATCTGGTAATGATATTGCTACATTCTGAACTGCTGTTTGGTGAATTCAACTCAATTAATAAATTGTGAAGGTCATCAGTGCAGTGCGTTTCATTTCAATTGATCAATTTTTGGTAATACAGTTTTCTAAAGACATCCTTGATCTGGAAGTAACACTTCCTCCCTTTTCATTGACTCTTGAATGTTTTAAAAAAGCAACATTTCACCCAAAGATTGTATTTGATATTCCGCCGATACGAACACACTTTTGTATTTGTTAGCGTTAATTTCTTGGTTTTGTGGAATGAAATTCTATTGTAAACTGATATTATAAGTATATGTTACCGTGAAAGACCGAAAGTAGTGAATGTCAACATTCGCCGGTGGATGTCGACAAAATAAATGTCAAATGCCTTGGTGAAAGTCCGAACATTTTTTAATTCTATTATACCTACATTCGGACTTTCACCGGATATGTCGACAAACACAAATGAGATCCGGTGAATCTCGGACACTGCACGTCACAGTCAAACACAAGGCTAAGTTGAAAAAGCCAATCAGGGCATACAAAATATGTTAACTGCTTGGAAGCAAGACAATGATTCAAACAAGTGGTCTGAAGGTTTGCCGTTTGTCCAATTCGCCAAAAACACAACTTATCACGAAGGAATACGCCAGAGTCCTTATGAAGCCCTGTTTGGCGTTAAACCAAAAAGGGGTATAACATCGCCATCACTCCCTCGCGGACAAATTTCAAACATTTAGACCGAAGAACAGCTAGAAGCTTATGTTGGAACAGACATGGATAATGAAAAAACAATTGGAGCTGACCCGCAACCTGAAACGTCTTTATCTCAAGCACTGACTGATCCGCCACTTAGCACATCTTCATCTCAAGCACTGACTGAACAATACGAGCTAATTTAATTAAAAAGAGTAGCTGCAAAAGAGAATCTTCTACTTCAAGCAACAAAAATGTTGCGAACCTCAAAAAAAAGTTTCCTCCTGCCCAAATTGGTGATACCGTAAGAATTCAAGTTCCTGATGTCGACTGTGGTCGTACAGACCCTCGAAATGTGTTCGCGGTTCTTGTTGGAATAGAGGATTCAGACTTTTAAAGATAAGCTAACAAAAATGGTACCTTCAAGCAGCTTTTCACCCGAAATCAGTTCGTAATTTGTAAAGAAAAATTACTTTCCATGGACGAAGTTTCAACAAAAGAAATATTGCTAAGAGAAGCAGCTTCTGCTCATTCAAAAAGTGGAGGGCAAGGCTATACACGTTGTAACTGCAAAAGGAAGTGTTCCACGACTAAATGCAGCTGTAAAAGCAAGGAACTTTTGTGCAATTCGAAGTGCCACGGTAGTTTGAGTTCTTGCAATAAATAAGATATTGTTCTTATTTTTTATATTTCATTTTATATATTTATGTTCTTCTGTTTGTTTTAAGTTCAACAAAGTCCTTTTCCCATATTATTTTAACAAATAAAGACCTATGGATTTTTTTTGTTTTCATTTAAAAAAAAAATCTTTTTTTTCTTTTTAACATACACCATATACACAATAATGAAATTTCAACAGTATTTCGGACATACGTCAAGCAACGTTGAGGATTGACATTCACCGGTGTATCTCGACATTCACCAGATTTCGGTCTTTCACGGTAACATATATAATCTATTATTATTGTATTGGTTTTTAGACTTATCCTATCCTACATATAGTGCTACATAAAAACATACTTACACATATAATTTCGATAACAATATAGAAAATAAGAATTATTTGGTTAAACAATAGCTCATTATTTTTAATAATGGATGGTACCTACTCCAAAAACAGAAGCTAAAACTTATATTTATATTTTTTTCACAATATTTCTTAAGCTGTTAAATGAGCTTAAGCAATTCATAAATTGAGTTGAACAATTAAAACTTTGTCGAATCAAGTCATAAAAATAAACAATTATTATTTGAGATTCTTTGGTTTCACTTTTTTGCGTGTAGTTAACATTTAATTTAGCTGAAATCCCAAAGACATTGAAATTCCTGGAATCAACTAACCTCTACCACAAAATATAAACTAGTGATATTTTACCGAGTATTTTACATGTTTTATGTTTTAAGATAGTGTATGTATTAATATGTCTTTTTGTCTTTTGTACGGTGCCAATGGCCATAGTTGTCGAGACACTTAAATTCTAATAAAAAAAAAAAAAATTTAGATTTTTTGAACAATTTTCCCAGTGTAACTCAATCCGTTATCTGTCAACGTCAGTTTGAAGGTCATGAAATTTTGCCCCCAAAACATCAAAGGATTTACGCCGGCTTTCGTTTCTTGTTTGGCTGGTGTATTCTGTGCTGCTACGGCCGAGGTCAAATGCCAAACACCCAAAATAAATAATTTTGAATGTTATTTGTCAAAAAAATTTGAAACAAATCAAATGTTACAGCCAGTGAATTGAGTTGTGAAGAGGTGGAAGAGAATGTACATAAATGGTACAACCAAGAGCACAAAAAGCCTAAAGGCTGAGGGTTTTCTTATATACTCAACACATTTGTGTACTTGTTATTATTAACAAAAGACTACTTACCCAACATTGTCACGGTGAAATCTATAATAGATGTTTTCGCGCTTATTTCCGGAGAATATGGAGGATTGGGTAGCTTCGTTGTAATATAAAGCATAAATCCTTTCAGAACATCACACTCTTTGTCCCCCACAATCACTTTCTCTATCGATCCTGATTTAATGAAATTTTTCTCCAGTACGTTATCCAGGACGGGATCTAGATCTATGTCTATGTCTTCGATAAGAAGAGGTTTTCCTAAACAAAAGTTTCATTGATCAGAGGAAGAATAATGAATGGGATAATTCAAAATAGTTTTCAATATTAAGTAACCTGTAATCGACATAATTATCAGGAGTTTGATTTAAATTCTATTCAAACACCTCATGATATGTTATGAAAAACTACAGTGTGTGGCAATAAAATTAATTCAAAGTATTTTTAATAAGCTTCAACAAGAAATAAAGAGTGGAAAAAAAGCTGCAGTTGCGGTTATACGAAGGAGGCAAGGACTACTAAGCTTCTTGAAATTTACATAAAATAATTTATTCTAATAATACCATGCACTAGTTATCCAGGCCAGAGGAAGTTTGACTTTAGCGAATGCATGGTAGCTTGCAAATGTAAGTATTTGACATATACAGGGTGGGGCAATCTTCTGACATCGGAGGATTACATCGTTGTGGTGATAGATAGAACTTTATAGTTTTGTGTGAGCTAATACACTTACTGAGAGCACATTTTGAAAATACTTTCGATTCTACAGGGTGTTCCAAAACCAC
>CAJUYI010000356.1:20623-32876 GCA_910591695.1 Galerucella pusilla
TTAAAATATCCAATCCTTTGTGATGAACATCAAGTTATTCAAGAAGTGGAAGGGAATATAATCGTTGGAATTGCTCTTCCCCTTCTTGATTAACTTGATATGCGCGTTAAAAAGTATTGAATGCATCCACCCTTACCATTTTTGAAAAATATCCAATACATTGTAACACGCATATCAAGTGATTCAAGCAGAGGAACGGCTCAATCCAATGATTAGATTCCCTTCTTTAATAACCTAGTGTGCATCACGATACACTTACTCACGGTATGCTGATTTCTACTCCAAATTGCGTCCGAGCCGCGCAGTTACGTCACGCGGGAACCAGAAATTTACACTCACCTATCACCAGTCTTTCGATTCATTGTGTTTTCATGCAATACAAGGTGTTGTTAGCTTTAATTTCAATTTTACTTGAGTTGATTCATTATTTGGAATTTTATTACCCACTAATTTACTGTTATTAGTGTTATTTAATACTGTTTTATAATATAAGGCTATTTTTGTTTTGTAACGATTAAGGGAAATTAATGGGAAAATCAGTTTTCAAAACTGCCTGAAAAAGCTGGACAACAATATGTCAAAAGTAACAAATTTTAATAAATGATTCTAAATATAAGCCTTTTCTACTCCTATACTATAAATTATTGATTAAATGCCAATTTGCAGTTTCATAATGATACTCATTGTAACACTGGTTTTCATTATGAAACTGAAAAATTGATCAATAGAAATCTAGATCTTTAAATAACCAAGTAGGCAGACCCAATATTTTCTGTAGAATGTCGAGAAAAGACCAAAATAAATGTCGAGAAAAGACCAAAATAAATGTCGAGCACAAGACCAAAATACCTAATGACCAAGGTAAATACATATTTAAACTTATTAAATTAAACTATTAATTTTTCTTTACAATAATGTATTACTAATATTGTATAACAGTAACATACCTATATACGTTTTATATTAGTTTAATGTGGTCCCGTATGGTGGTTCGAGGCCCAGTTTGTGCATTTTTTATATTTTTTTTCAAATCAAATTTTTCGTAGAAAAAATAGTGTATGCAAGTTTTATGTAATGGTTATTGATACACTTGCATTAACCATACGAAACTCGCCTTTGGCTCGTCTTGTATCCCAGTGACACCTTTGTTAAGGAGTCTTGTATAATAAATAAAATATAATGGTAGAAATATGAAATATAAAATATTTCAATGTTTCAATTTTGCTCATCCATAAATATTTCTGTTTCAAATCTTTGTAAAATGTAAAAAATATATTACCTATATATTTCTACACGTTTTGTACACTGTTAACTCCCAGCATCATTATACTTACCAAAAAAAGATAACTAAGTCACTGAAAATAAAGTAATATTTCATATTATATCTCAAAAACCATTTCGCATTTAAATAATCATTCATGAAGTGGAAATATGCATAAAAACTAAACACAATCAGAGTATTTCCCATATATTTAGCATTGTACATCACCAATTGAGATTCCCACATGACGTCACACGCTGTCGGCTACATGCGCAAGAACATACCGTGAGTAAGTGTATCGTGGTGTGCATTACAATTCATTCATCACCAAAGCAGTGCGATCAACACTTCTTGTTCGAAATCAAACTTAAAAAAGAGAGAAAGACATATATTTACTATAAATACTTTTTTACTGCAACGACATTTTTAATTTGTTTGTATTCCAACTTTTCTTAGGAAAGAAGATAAAAGTATACATTCACCAAAACGTGGAAGCAAGAGTACATATTTGCCGGGAAATGTACTGTACATATACATTAAATTCAGTTCACACATACCTAACTTTTTGGAAAATGTACAATTTTAACGGTAAAAGTGTACATTCCCCAAGAAGAGTTATTATCCGCAGATAAAACATCCCTGATAAAATATTCCTGCCAAAATATACTTGAAAGATATATGACATCACATAACATTCACCCATCCCCTTTTTGGCGATATTTTATTTGGGAATATTTCGTCTTGGGATGTTATCTGGAGATATTTTCTCTAACTATAAAATCGGGCAGCGAGTTCATTTGGCTGAGCACTTTTTATTGAATCTCAATAATTTTCACAGCATAATGAAATTTTTAGTTGTGTTAGTCCTATTATAAGCGCACCTTTAGCGACTCAGCCCAAGAAGGTTTTGGGCAAGGTGTGGATACATCTGCAAATGTTGGCTGTAGCTTTCTTTGAAATAAGATCAAGACACAATCCATGATCCTCATGATCAGATGTGGCGGTCGTCCCAATTTTCTGACAGTCGCTTGAAAAGAGAAAAAAGGTTTCAAAAAGGTATCCATGAACTTTGTGACTATCTTATATTTGATACTTTTCTGTTGGGAATAAAGACAAAATTTGGGTATTCTTAATTTCGAGAATTTCAAAATACCTGAAGAAATTAGGTGTTTCTCTAAATTATTGATGCTTCAATGATAAACTAAATTTTTTCTACGACAAACTCGACTAATGTTCCTTCTATAACCGTAGCTTCAATCATAAACAAGCACAGTTTGTACAGAATTTCATTTTTGCATCTGCTGCTAGGCAAGTTGATAAGCAACAAATTCGAAATGTAATATTTCGTGTTAGGTCTAGGCTCACTCTAAGATCACGACGACTATGGCTTGTCAAATCATGACGTCCAGCGACAAATTAATGAAATATCAGCAGATCGTTTCTGTCAAAGTTTTAGTATAATAACGAGTAATTTCATAGTTGTTTTCTATAAATACATTTTTATAGGCTTCAATTTTTGTATACCTATTAGAAATAACAATATGGAAAATATTTACATATTCCTTCAATTCATATTTTAATTATGATAGAAAGCCCATTAGCGGCGAATTTGGAGTAATGAAATTTTATACTCGTACAAAATTCGCATCATTTTGTGCTCATTGCATAATATACTATTGTGGAAGTAATTGAAATATTAACCACATACAAGTTTAGCAGCATCGTTTTTTGTTATTTGTATACCTATATGCGCCGGCTTGATGGTATTCAAAGCAGCTTCTGCTTCTTCAAGGGCCGGCTTAGCCGCTTCTAGTTTTTCTTCGGCCAAAGCTTTTTCCACTGCTATGGATTGAACGAGCACCTCAGCTTTTTCTTTCACTTTTTGTACCTGATTTTTGACAATTTCGGCTTGCATAGCTCTTTCGGTAACCTGAAATTATGATATATTCCAAATAATTGAGTTTTAAACAATTAAATAGTTAACTATTATATTGTAGATTGAATATAGCATATTTTTTGTTATTTCACAATATAAGCTTCGTTACAAATTTTCTTTTTTTTCTTTTTCAAGTTTGATTGTAGAAAAAACAATGTGAGCTACACGATTTATATGTTTGTACAAATAACACTTATACAACTGTGATGGCCATTCGATCTTATGAATATAATATTATGTCACATTCATAAAAATAGACAATTATTAGGCAAGGTTCGTGAATGGTAATCAATCTACAGTCAAAGTAGTATATTAAGTACCGAGTGTCAAAAACGTTCCTTCAGTCACTAGGTACGAGTGGAGCAAAACGGAACGAGTGTCATAAAACGAGATTTTTTTGGGCTTACATACGAGTGCTTTGAGGTTCTTATTCTTTTTTTTGCATAACCTGTCGATAATAGCGATCTAGATCGCGATTACCATCCAGAAGATGAATCTACGTCTGGAGCAGAAGCAGATGACGTGGATACAAACAAATACCAGACAAAACGTGACAAGAAAAAAGTCAGAAACTAATCATTAGTCATAGGAAATTGCTAAAGCCACCTTGAGAGGTTCAAAATCCGGCAGATCATAAATGTCGATATGAGTGTACCTAATAGTTTTTCAAATGAAGATCGCCAACAAAGGACCCCGCGCTTTTCTTATGACAAAGTGGCGTTCCGTCAAATGTTTTAAATTTTGGATATTATGTTGTACTCGACTTCTTGACCAAAAGTGTCCATGGGACCAATTCAATCCTATGACTAGTTTCCGATATACAGGGTATTAAAGTTGAAAAATCCGTGTTTTTCGTGACCACGTAATTTTATTATTAACAAATAAATATGCATTTTTAATTGATAGTACCAATAATATGCTCTAGTTTATCGTAAACTTACACATAAATAGTTCAAAATGTCAACATATACAGGGTGGAACTCAATTATACGAGAACGAATTTTTGGAATTCTAAGAAATTCTTATCTTAAATGAAAACAAGGTCATAAATAAAAAGTTACTTCATATTCAATGTTCTGGCAACAAATATACTAGTTCTAAAGGTATTCCATACAGGGTGATTCTTAATGCAACCCTGAAATTAGTTTTTTCTATATGAAATAAATAAGTTACACCATGTATTTTAAAATTAGTTTTTGATGTTCAAAACGTATTGGCTACCTAGATATTAGTACTTTTCTTAAAATACAGGGTGATTTGCACATACATCTTGCTATTAAACCGACAAAAATTAGAGAAAATACACTTTTTCTGAATCATCCTGTATTTTATCATTGTGTGTGTTTTGTAATAAGCTTGAAATAGTAAATGAGCTAAAAAGATTTCATAATCTTACTATGACCAGTTTTTCAGAAACAGGGTCCCGAGGGTAGAGTACTCAGCAGAATAGGGATAGTGAACGAAATTATAATCACATTTTTATTTATGGATATATACCGAAGTGTACCGAACCATTGATAAAAAGATGAATAAATTACAAGTATTTAATCATCCTGTAGGCATGTACCACAGTAAATTAATAATAATAAGTGTAAAAAAAAATGAGAAAAATAGAGAGAAGAATAGCCTCTATTCTCTATTCTCTATGGCCTACAGTTTTGGCATTTTGACTCTAGATTTATGTTCTAGTTTCGATATGTCTGTTTGGTGTATTTGTTATTTCGTTACCAGTGTCGAATTTTTATTTTATTTGTTCCTGGATAGACGAGCCATAAACTTTTCCAATGAGGGAATTGAATCTCTTCTATCATTAGTGTAGTTCTGTTCTGTTCCACAAAGTGAAATGGTCCAGCCGATTCCTAAATGTCCTTTGTCGCCGACTGCCTTCAACAATATTCATAGCATCTTCTTCATCGTCGGTTGAAAGTTCCTCAAAAATATCTTGGATATTGTTTGTTAACATTGCAAAATTCAAAGAAAACAAAGTAAAAGCAATCAAAATATTCACAATATAATTAATTAAGGTTATAAATGCCAAATTGTTGACAGAACCGACAGAACAGAGTAATTATCAAAGGTAATACCACGAGTGCTTCAAATTTTATCGATAATTTTTTCTTTTTCACGAAAACTTGTTTATTTGGCAAGAATATGAAAACAAACCGATTGATAAAATCACGAGTCCGTTAGGACGAGGGATTTTATCTAAATTCGGTTTGTTTGAATGTTTTTGCCTGAAATAAACAAGTTTGAGTGATGAAAATAAAAAATTATGTGATAAAATTTGAAGAGCGAGTTGTATTTGGGAAGATTATTTTTTTCACAAATTTACAATTTTGTATTACCTGAATGTTTA
The DNA here is from genome assembly GCA_910591695.1 of Galerucella pusilla. Taxonomy (NCBI): domain Eukaryota; kingdom Metazoa; phylum Arthropoda; class Insecta; order Coleoptera; family Chrysomelidae; genus Galerucella; species Galerucella pusilla. The sequence goes on from CAJUYI010000356.1 coordinate 26,177, forward strand.
ATATTCTCTTGGGTGATGGCACTGAATCGGTTTGTGTTCATTTTTCAGTAAACTTCGAAGCACTTTTAGTTGTCAATAATGACAAATTCAAAGTAAAATTATGACGTTTCGATGTAAACAAGGTTTTATCGATGAGGAAGCATAATTATCAGTATAATACCGAATGATTGGCTAGAATAATGTATTGCTATTGGTTAAAACCACCAAAATGTCAGATTTTGACATGTGAAAAAAATAATCAAATCATGAAAACCTGTTTTTTCCTCGAAGTTAACTTTAATCGATACCTCTTCCACATTCAGGACCCTGTTTCTGAAAAACTGGTCATAGTAAGATTATGAAATCTTTTCAGCTCATTTACTATTTTAAGCTTATTATAAAACAAAATAAATTAAACATTTTGACGGATCTAATTATAAAATACAGGGTGATTCAGAAAAAGTGTATTTTTTCTAATTTTTGTCGGTTTAATAACAAGATGTATGTGCAAATCACCCTGTATTTCAAGAAAAGTACTAATATCTAGGTAGCCAATACGTTTTGAACATCAGAAACTAATTTTAAACTACATGGTGTAACTTATTTATTTCATATAAAAAAAAATACTAATTCCAGGTTGAATTAAGAATCACCCTGTATGGAATACCTCTAGAACTAGTATATTTGATGCCAGAACATTGAATATGAAGTAACTTTTTATTTATGACCTTGTTTTCATTCAATATAAGAATTTCTTAGAATTCCAAAAATTCGTACTTGTATAATTGAGTCCAACCCTGGATATTTTAACATTTTGAACTATTTATGTGCCTCCGCTTCGCTTCGTTCGGGTCAACTGCAGTCGCGTGCGGGACAGTATCACTTTCCGCACTTGTTAGGAAAATAACTATTTTATTACAAAGCTTTTCTCAACACATTAATAGTTATTTAACAAACAAGTGAATTAGGAAAGGCATGTTGGATACATCCTGTACAAGAAATATCTTTTCTCCTTAATCTCAAGGAGGAGGATTTGAGTAGGAGAATATCATTTCATAGTACAATATATTTTTCCATTCCTAAGAACTTTTCATTGTTGAAGTTTTCGATATTGTCACTAATAAAGGTGAATAAAAATTTTACATATGATATTTGCGATATACGTTCTACGTGCAAGCTTCACTTACTTCGGTAAGCACTCGCTCGGCTTTCTGTGAAGCTTCAACAAGCTCTTTCTCCATTACAGCCAGCTCTTTCTTCAAAACCAATACCGATGAAGATGCCTCTGCCAATTTCTCCAAACCTGTATCCATTCTCAAAGCTCCATTATCCAATTCGATTTGCTTGTTACTGTAAATACTTTTATAACCTGCTATAAAATTTAGATACGATTTTGGAGTTACATGGGTGGCTCTCCTAAATCTGCAAATCATAACCGAAAATATCTTATGTATGATCCTTGTGGTGTAAATTATCCTTTTTTGTTAATTTATTGGCAAATTAAAGTACAATAATTTTTTCTGTATGTTAATTTCAACGTTTTGTTAGCGTTCCAGCTACCGTTATCAAGAATAATTGGGAAAAAATTCCACAGCTAGACAATCAATAATATTTTGAAGTTTAAAACTGCAAAGAATTTGTTGTCAAATCACATCCTTGGTGAAATGGGAAATAGAATGTATGATATTCTAACACTATACTCTACTAGGAATGGATCCAGTGAAGTGCACTCAGTGGCGTAGCGTGCCATCTTGGCGCCTGGGGCGGGAGACCCCTTTTGCCGCCCCCATTTTATAGGTGCTTAATTAAAATTAAATTTCACAGGCAATGAGGTACTTTTTATTGAAGGTAAAATAGGATGAGCGGTTTTACAAGCGGATTCTACGGGCCTTACGAGCAGCGTAAATAACTTTGTCAAAATCAATATTAGCAGCCAATTCTTGTTCAATCGACAATATAGCCAAGTTTGATAGTCTAGCGGAGCTCATAGTAGATCTGAGGTAATTTTTTATTAGCTTCAACTTCGAAAAACTTCTCTCACAACTTGCAACACTAATCGCCAAAGTCAAATATATGCGAATCAAGATGACTATATTTGGAACAGAAATTCCAAGATTCAGTTTTTGAATGAACTGGAGGAGCTCCAGTGGTCCTTTACCACTTATATCTTCCTCTGATTCAGAACAGGAAACAAACTGCTGGAGACATTTTGCCGCCCCGCGGACTGCCGCCCGAGGCGGGCCGCCACCTCCGCCCCACCCACGCTACGCCACTGAGTGCACTCTCCAGGAACGGTTTTATTGGGATAGCGATTTTTTTTGCTCATTTCAGAAGTGTTCTCAATAAAACGCGTTTGGTGTTATTTTTCTTGTGATGATTATTTTGTTTTTGGAATATGTATAAATTGGTCTCGTGAATTTTTTTATTCAAGTGTGTATCGATTCACAACAATTCCAATGATATAAATCATAAGAAAACCTGGATAAAAACTTATGATATTATCGGTAAATTTCTAATAATTGTAACCAAATTCGACCATTTTCGACCTTATTCGGCTACACATTTATCCTCATTTAGTTGTATTAAAACACTTTCTTTGATTTTTCGTCTTTTATTATAGGGATCTTTTAGTATTATGTGCGCCGACTGATGCCCCTCTTCCCAAGCATGTTTGCAAAATATTTGACTTTAAGAACTTCCCATCTTTATACCTCTCGTCTTCATGTATTGGGGTTTTAATGTTCTAGATGTTTCACATAGATGAAATTTGTCGCATTCACAGAATATCTGATATTATATGCAGTTTTCTCAAAATTATTCTCCATTTTTTGGCTTAGTATCGAGATAAAAATACAGAATATATTGTGGTTTAATTTCCCAATAAATTAACGAAAAAAGCATAAGCCAAAAATTGTATCCAAAGACTTATTCTATATTTTTTAATCTCTTTTTACTCTTGGAAGATGTGATATTTCAATAACAACCTAGAAAATGACCAATCCAATATCTTGGAGCTCTGCATTAGCCACCTTTTTCAATTTCCATAAGTGTCTCACCTTTGGTAGTATTCAACAGACGTGCTAGCAACAACGTCCTGAATAGATCCTAAAGCGACAACTAACTCTTCCTTCACTTCCTTCGTACAAGCAATTTCGAAATCGTCTAGAAAATGTTGTGCCACAAGAACCAAAGCATCTTTAGGCCACGGCTGGAACCAATCGATGGTACAGCCTGATATTAAAGCTGGAAAACGTAAAGCTCGATTTCTGAATTTTTCGCCAACCTAAAAAAATCAATTGACTAAACTTTGCCAATATTGAACCAATAAGTTTAGTTATTTTTGGTGGAGAAGTGATAAAAGGATTAAAATGAAGAAAAAGGTTTAACGGAAATTGGGATTTTCGGGAGGCTGAAGCTTAATAGCGTATATTTGTGGGTATGGGTACAAAAAAAAATCTTTCTCAATGACAATATTGAAATCGAAATAGCAACTATGTGAGGAAAATACTTACTGGAGAAAAGCAAAAGACGACATGAAGATTTTGACAAGTTCTGTTCATGAAATACTCCATAACCACTTCATTATTCAACGTCCTTTTAGGATTTTCCCTCTTCATAATAGGAGTTAACTCTTGGATGATCTCAGCTTGGTCATCCTTGGTAAATAGATTGGAAATAACCCCAGAAGAAAGTATATTATTGAGATACTCCAAAAATCCTTCTTCTTTTATATCAAGGTCCGTGAATATAAACGTTGTCCCTTTTCCTTGACATCCGCAAGATCTATATAGAGCCTTGAGATCTTCCAGAAAATTACCGATATTATAAGATCTCGTTAGAGCTATTTGAAACGTTTTGTAGCCAGCAATGAAAGATGATAGTTTAGTTAGAGACTGCTTACCGCTACCACCAACCCCTAACAACAAAAAAGGGTTCATTTCATGCAGATGTAGGTGAAGCAGATTGTTCTCACCTACAAGCATTACGTTACCCCTAGGGTGTCTTATAACCCTTGATATTTTCACGAGATGCAGCATCGCATCTGGAAAGAAGACCAAATCCATTCCGGATCCTCTGATCATTTCGTTGAATTGCGCCAAAAACATATCCAATCTTTCTCTTAATTCGTTTGGATTTATAACAGGTTCATAAACTTTCGGGAGTTCCATATCGGCGTCTTCTCCTTCTTCTCCAGTGGGCTCTGGAGCGTCTCTAAAATAAACAAAACTAGATATTTATATTTAATTTGTTTTGAATTACCTCATGAAATCAACGAAAACCGGACTGGGTTCAGTTTTAACTTTAAGTTCATCTCCTAAATGTTCTTGAACTAAACTGAGTAGTTCTTTATTGAACCAATTTTTGTCTTCCTCAATTGTAAATCGATCTGAAAATACTCTGGTACACTCGTGCTTCCATAAAACCATCATGCAACCTTCCGATTCTATAACTGTTGATAAAGTTCCAATCTGCAACAAATAGTAACTTGAAAATGTAATCGTTTTTTATAGTTCCAAGTATTTTACCATTCCTTGCCATATTTTTGAAAGATCTCTTAAAGAAAATACATAATGAAACTTAGCTGGTGTAGGCAACAGCTTCATTCTTGTATGTTTCCACAACATTCTCGTTAGAGGTATCAACTTTTTAACCAAATTTCTCACTTCCATTATAAAACCTCTCTTCGCATTGTAATGACCTTGTGCGATGACACCGAATATCTTATCAATGGATACTTCGTTTGGCAATGGACAGTTGAATATACAAAATTGACGTTTCAATCTTGAGGGTATGTCGTTCCTACCTCCACCAGGCTGACCCATTGCGCTGACGAATTGTACGTCGGTGATTGTAGTGAACTCTCCAGGTTTTTCCAAGCTATAAAAACCTCCCATGTCCATTGTTTGCCTGACTATTTCATTCGTTACCTAAAAAATGGAAAACAATTTCTCAACTCATACAGTATGTAACTGAAGATAATAATTAAGTATGTGAGATTTGACTAAAAAAGAGATAATTGAGAGAACTGTGGATGCTTCACAAAAAAGTTTACCGGAACCTGTTTTGTATCTTTTGCGTATAAGTAGCTGGAGTCTTAAGAAACACACTTCAGCCCAAAAACTATCGAAACATGGATGTGATAGCAGTGGGCAAGATTTTTGATGGAATGAAATATCAAGGTTACTGATAATCCGTTGCCTCCACCGGTTTTTAGGCTGTGCTAATTGCACAATAACAGTTTATAGCCAAAACAACCAAAAGTAGGCGTATCTTTCGACATGTTTTCGAATTGTATCGAAAAGTATTGATGAGGCTCTCAGCGCTGTGATTCTTAGGGGAGAACATGTCTGAGTATAGCGGCAAGAGCACATATTGTAATATGTGGCTAGAGGTTAAATCGTACCTACAAGTCGGTATTTTCTTTTTCGTTAGCTTTTTGACCGTTTGCCGTTTAAACGGCGAACGACTCCACAAGCGTTACATTACCCCCACCACAGATTGAATGCATAACATTATATACTTTTTTAAGAATGATTAGCAATTTTTATATAACATTAGTGATATTTTTCCTTTTTTAGGTAACAGCAATGAGAATATCTCTTTAACGAGGAAGTAATTAGATCAAGTTTCTCCGTTGCCTCCCCCACGTTAAATGGTTGTAATGGAAATAAAAAAACAGGGGTTTGCAATAAACAATTCAACACGGCAAAGTTATACAGTGTACCAAGTTTGAGGCATGAATATAGCGTTTATTTTTGGGATATGTTCCAAAAACTGATCATTGACAGCGCCATCTTCGAAGGGCACCAGCTTCCTGAGAAGCAACTTCTGGATAAAGGTTAATTAGAGATAAAAGTTACGAAGCAAGCATTTTAATCAAGCAAAAAGACATATTTGACCAACCTGATCCCCCCAACAGTTAATTTCCGGTAAATTGACATCGTCTATAAAAACGATCATCTTTTTTCCATTTGGAGGTCCAAAAGTATTTCCCATTCTTTTCTCAACGTAACTTTCAATGGTTTTTTGAAACTGATAGGGACTCGTAGCGCTGGAAAAATTGAACGCTCTGTTCAGATAAACTTCGGAATTATTTTTTTTCATGAAATTCTTCATCATAACCGTTTTTGCCGTTCCTTGTTCTCCAATCAGCAAAACGGCTTTCTCTTGTCTAGCAATGGTTTCTATTAAATAATTTATTCGGACGTTGTCGGGAATTGGTATGAGGATGGAAGCGAATTCCGGTGTTGCCAATTCGGGATAAACGTAGTTGGTTAACATCGTGTTCCAGTGAATCCATTCGCCTTCGGTATTCACCACGTAATCGAATACGGTGGCCTGGAATGTTAAACGTTAATTTATTCACGGTTATTAGATCATACAAAATGTTTACAAAGTAATAATATTATTGTGGGCGATTAGTAGTTCAATGTTAGGATGGAAAGTATCCGTGTGTAATAAGTTTTATGGGCTATGAGATACAGGCTGCTCGATATTTCCATAATTTCAATGGAAGCTGATGAGCAAAAATAAGCATTAAAGTAGTAGGTATATTCCACGGCAAATATGCAAAAGGTGCACCTGTGGATTAAATACAAGCATCTGCTGTCGTTGACGCTCAAAAAAGTCGGGAGTATTGCGAATAACATCACAGCCTTGTATAATACAATTTCGAAGATTTTGAAGATTTTGAAGATTTTGAAGATTTTGAAGATTTTGA